>CACRXK020000234.1:0-89716 GCA_902702795.2 Paramuricea clavata | reverse complement strand
CCCCCCCCCCCTCCCGCACTCCCCAGAAAATCCGTGCTTGTTCCAAGTGGAAACATCATTTGCGAGTTTGGCAGGAATTTTTGTTGAACTTGAACCGCGAAAAAAATTTAAATATCAAAGAAAATAACTAACTTGGTTGGTTTGTTGGATGGTTGGTTCATTTGTCCGATTTTCATTATGCACTTGTTGTGAAAGATTGCTAAACTCACTTGTTCACTTCACTCACTCGTTCCTTTGCAATCTTTCATGGTTCGTGCATAAAAATCATACACGCTCACCAACCATGCAGTAATCTCTATGTATTTAATGATTTTAACCATTGCATATTTTGTATCCTATGTTTTTGGCAGTCCGGTACAATGACCGGTATGTTTTGTTTCATGACAGGCACAAATTCATTGGTTCTGGACTGCTGGTCATTTTGACAGGCAGGTCCTCAAAAATTATTTCCAGACTTGATTGCGAGTGTGAATTTTATTAGACCTAACCAGGAGTAGTTGCGAAAAATGCAACCATAAGCCCTCTGGCAGGAATCAAACCTGTGGTCCTGTGATTCCGGTGCAGCGCTCTAACCAACTGAGCTACAGAGGACAGTTGTCAAGCTCTATAAAAGTCACACTCGCTATTTCCATCTATAAAACCCTTCTACAAATAGTTATGGAGAGTGAAAAACCTGATATTTACCCATGCACCTTACATTGGCTGATCACCTTAGTTATATCCATGAACTTATGGTTAGAGCTCAACAACTGTCCTCTGTACCTCAGTTGGTTAGAGCGCTGCACCGGAATTGCAGGGCTGCAGGTTTGATTCCTGCCAGAGGACCTATAGTTGCATTTTCCTGGTTAGGTCTAGTAAATAATAAAATGTATAAACTTCAGACTCGAAATTTCCATCTACAAAACCCTTCTTTAAATTAGTTATCATCTTGAGTGTAGATGCCCAAAAATCTTGATATTTAGCATTTGGTAAGTATGATGTCACATGCAAAAAAAAACATAAGATTAAAAATTTGAAGTTGATGTTTAAAAATTAGGAAACTTTAGAGAACAATTGGGGAAAGAATGAAAGGAAATGGGTAGGTGTATTAAAAATATCCAGTAGGGAATATGTTAGGTCCGAAAAAATGTTCCGCCACGTGCTAGTTCTTCTCTCATGCCAGCAATGCAATGAAATTTGACCTGAATGACTAGTGACTAGTGCCACAATTCATGAAGTTGTTCACTCACATCAACTGAGTATGGCATGATCCTGTGTAGAAAAGTGCCTGTGTAATTTTTGCTTTTGTACCGTTCCTATCCATTTCTCATGGTATGTTCAGAAAGATAATCCTTGAATCTACCGTGAGTTTAGGGTCTCTGTTTGCATTGTAGAAAACATTACATGTTGTTGGGGCATGGAAATGTTTAAATATATAGTAAATGATAATTATCTGAAACAATTTTATAGTCAGGACACATTCTGCTTCTAGAAACTCGCTTTTAGTTTTCATTGATTTGATTACTATATTATCTACATCAATAAGACAATATGTAACATATAAACTAGAGGACTAATGTAGGTCTTTAGTCCTATCACTTGCAAATATTATCTTAATTGTTTCGTTATGTAATCTTGTACATGTAGGGGGAAAAATAAAATAAAAATAACCCATCCTATATGACTCCCACGCCGTTAGTTGATGGATACTCTAAATAAACCATGTCTGTGTTATAGACATGACATGACAGCTAAGAAAACAAATCAGTATAAGGGACGGACCATTTGATTTTTCATGGGGGGGGGGGCGCAAATCCGAAAAAAAATATCGAGCATGTCTCGAATGGAAGAAAAAAAAATCGAACATCACTAACACCAGCAAAAAAAAATATCGAGCACAAAAAAATTCTAAATTTAATAGCAATACTCTATATTGAAAGAAAAATTCAGTTTCCCTTTCACATTTCACGGATAACGAGACTCTAATAAAAATAATATAATAATAATAGCTTTAAGATTATGTTTAATGCATGGTACAGTACTACGCTTTAAGTTCTCTTCTCTGCCTGGCAGTTAAAAACTACTTACAAGTTTGAGTTATGAGTACGTCCGACGATCTCCGAAAGGCCTCCGAAGTTTCTACTCTTGTGCAATCGAGTGAGATCGATCATATAAATTATTATCGCGTATTATGTCCATTATCACTATTATAAAATAGATCGGAATAAACAAATCAAAATCACAGTTCACGAAACAGACATCCTTAATTCCCATTTCACGGAGCATTTTTTGATCGACAATCACGCCTCACGGCTGTAGAACAAATCACAGATCATGACAGTAAAATCAAGCATTTCACACGATCAAATATTGACCATTCACGCAGGGGCTCAGCCCCCCCCCCCCAAATAGGCTGATGGACTGCCCTTGTAAAAAGATGAAATCCGGGTAGAAATTAGGGGGGGGGGGGACGATGACTACCCATGTGACTCCCAATCTCATCTGTTCACCAAATTGTCTGTAAAAGTTCTAATCTTTCCTTAATCTAACTACAGAAAATAATGCCTATGGTGGTTATTGGTTAAAATGCGTTTTAAAACTTCGATTTAACTATTTACACGCGACCAAGTAAGCTTCGTTGAGTCAAATTAAGGATCCACATTATTGAGAAATCATTAAAAATCAGGTCTTTCCTGCAGTAAATAATCTTCAGAATTATGCAAAATCTCTCCCCAGAAACACGGGAAATCGCCATTGAGGGATTCCAGATTTCAAAATTTTCCCGGACACCCCTAAAAAGGACACCCCTTTCCCGGACACCCCTAAAAAGGCTTACGCCTTCGGCGTTCGATATATGCCCCCCCAAAAATTATAGTCTGGCTACGCCACTGCATTCACGGGTCACAAAAATACCCTTTCCCACCCGGCTCATTAATATCGCTCTCTGATTCTCAATAAAAATCGCAGTTTATAATACGTATTGGGAACACTGATACGATTGGGAATCGTGAGAATTTGTATATAGATGCCATTACGCCAATGCAAAATGGGTTACACACTTTAATACACTTGATCCAATTTTGATTGGGACTATGGTCTACATTTCGTAGACCATAGCCCCGTATAAAATGGGCCAAGTATAAAATTGGCCGAGTATAAAATGGGCTGTGATAGTTATATCATAGAATAGGTCTCACTCAAGCAAGTATTTGTCCGCGTTTTTACAAGCGATTCGTCCGATCATCAATCACGCCATCCTGCATGGCTAGTACAACCGGCACTTTGTACCTATCAAAACCTGATAAAAATTTCCGGCTGTACTAGCCAGGATGGCGTGACCGAGTTAAAATTTTCGTGGGTTGCACTTCTGCTATACTTTCCTATTTTGTGGTTATATGCTGTATATTCAAATACATTCTTCAACCGGAATATAACCATACGTGGTTATTATTGTACTAACGCTATAGTAAAAATTTAAAAAAATATCGTGCACGCGGCAAGATTCGATAAAAAAAAAATCGTGCGGAGTCGGTGAGGTCCAAAAAAAAATCGAGCACTCTCAAAAATGCCCCCCCCCCCCCATGAAAAATCAAATGGTCCGTCCCTAAAGACAAATAATCAAGTATAAGACGGAAATCAAGGCGGAAACATGTAAAAAGTTCTTATGAAACTATAGAAATGACAACCATGACTGTGCTAAATTTGAACGTTGCCATAGGCATAGATATGAATTGGCGCTTTTAAATTGCCTTATAATTAACGTAAAATGTTGAAAAGTTAGTTAATCTGCCTTGAGGGACAACACAGTGGGCGATACAAAATACAAACATGATGATTTGCCGACCTTGCGTGTTGATCCATCTTACCAATTCGCAGTTTCCGGTTGTTGTCAGATGGTAGCGCAGTGATGTTTCTTGCGTGACAATTGATATTGATAGAGTGTGTAACAATAAGCTGGGAAACCTCTGGGGAAACCCAGCAGGGAGTGTCAGTCTATGCTTTGCAAACTGTTTTCGTGGTCATTGCTTGATAAAACGAGTTAAACACAGTGAGTGCATGAACGCAATCCAAGTTACTCACTGATCTTTTCACTTACAGAAATGAACTAGAAACAGTAAAACAAACTATACAGAACTTCGGGACGTGTCTCTAATCATCAGTCCATTGCCTCGTACAAACAACATCAAAAAAGTTTCATTTATGGGCAATTATGTGGAACTCCAAAACAAATGAAGGAACGCAAAATTCTGTAGTTTTAATTAAACTACAAAAAAAATTAAAAATAGAATTTTTTCTTACAGTTTAAAAGCTTTTGTGATTGGATAGCGTACAACTTACTGATCTTAGTTCTCAGTTAAATTCTTGAAGACCTTACACGTGTTCGTTCAACCTGCATTATTTTTGAGGCGCGTGGTCGCTCTCGCGCGTTTTTGGCCCTGAAAGCGTAGTTTTATTCATACATGAGTATACGAGTGGTTTTATACATCAACTTGATTGTGATAACAATATATACATGGACCAATATGTGTTGATAGTTTTCGGGACACATTTTTCGTGCACAGCAAGTGCCAAGTGATTGCGTGTGATCACAGCGAGAGGAAACTGGAAAGGCACGCCCAAAATATGTTGTTATGACAATATATGTGTTCTACAACAGCTGATTAAATTGTGTTCCTCTTGTGTGTGCAGAGGGAAGTTCTTTTTCATTTTGTGCATTAAAGTACTTTCAAGATGAGTATTTCAAAAATAATTGTTAATGTATATGAAATAACCAAAAATCAAGTTCCTAAGAAAATAAAAGCACATTGTTTCCAGCACTGTCGTGAGAGTTCCATGGCCCATGCAACGATATCTACAACGTCATTTTAAAAATATCTCCGTTAGTCTGCAATTTTCGTGCTGCATGATTTTTTCATGATATTAATCATCGTGCTGCATGATTTTTTCATGATATTAATCATCATGCATGCATGGCGCACAATCAACACGCTGTGACCAAGATTCGCAAAATTCTGCACTAAATCGCCCGTGAAGACACAAAAATCTATAAAATATTATTTGTTCTCTTTGTTACTTCATTTAAAGCTAGCTGTCATAAGTTTCAGTAATTTGATTCACCCACATGTTTTAATACAGTTTTTTGGTGCTTTTTTCCAGATAATTATTTTTTATGCAACGATGCTTTTCCCCATCCAATATTTCTAAATCTCCAGGGTCCGGTTGTATAAAACTCTTAATCACTTTTTTAATCACTATTTTGTAGTTAAATAGTGATTAACTCTCAAATACGCGCTTCTTATTGGATGACGTTTCCACTAACTTTACTTAACTTTAATCACTTTTTTATACAACCGGCCCCAGGATTTTTATCTCACGTCCTCAAATCAGTTTTTTATTAGTGCGTTATTAGCTTCTAGCCGATCAATAACATTACTACTATAACGTTACTGGTTCTAGCTAATCCTTAATTATGTTTGTTGATGGAGTTAGCTCCTGGTTAGCCTGACACCTGCATAGCTGGAGGTTTTAAGGGGATGGTGTTGGGGCGCAGGCAGCTGAGGCGCGGGAAAGGCGAAAATGCGGGCGAGAAAACCACCTGCCGCACCTAAGCGCCTTCACGCCCGTACCGCATTTTGTGTCTCCCACCTGCGCTTTGTAACAATATTCTTTATTAAAGAGAGACTGGGGACGAGTCGGTAGCGGTCTACGCCTATATCCATTCATGAAAACTTTACGTGAATATTTTATTTAGATAGAATGATAGACAATGTAGTAAAGATTAAAATAAGAAAAGAAACTTGAAATAAAACAGCTACAGCTGGAATACCAAAGTTCCCAGAAAATATTTCTCCAAGAAAGAAACAAAAAATATAATTGTAATAATTTAAGCGAAAAGGAGAAAACTTTTAATGTTCTTTTGCGGTCCCAGAAATATTTTTCCACCCCCAGTGTACTATCCTAATTTCCTGCTTGTTTTAGATGTGTATTATGTACACTTAATGTACCTATTTTTTCTATAGATGTCCAGGAAGATAAAGCGATGTTTCCAACTCTCCTTGTTACCTGGAACCAAATGTCGTAAGTAGAATTAAATATAGGTAGAGAGCTATACTATTCAGCATTCCCCATAAAGTTATGACGAGCGTGCACACTTTGAAAGTTGAAATTTCTCAATTTTCAAAGAGCTAGCGTACGCGCGTCACAAGCGAATTGGCTCGTGTACGCACATGATTGAAATCAACCAATCACATTGCTTTGGACACCAAGTTTTGCCATTGGAAAATTAAAATCAGTGGAGATTGATTTCGCATACGCGCATGCGTCACGTAATGGAAACCGGCCTGGAAATCATCAACGTCAAAATGGCCGTTCAAGAAACTGCTGACGCCATAGGATATGAATTATGAAAACGTTATTTCCGTGTTGTCAAAAACGTCTTCAGTTCAATTTAATTAAATCATCAAATGAGATTTTAGCCGCAAATTTGTAATATATTATTAATCAACATATATTTCATCCCCCGCAGTTTTGGTATTATAAATTTACATACATAAAAACTACCAACTACTAATACAGATTTTAGTGTGTGTTGATATGAAAATATTATGCAGACCAGAGGCCGGATAGTGATTTTTTCAAACTTTCTTAAATTGTCTGTTGATTGGTATTAAATAACCCAGATTAAACTTTAGTATTTATTTTAAGTCTTTTTTATTTATTGCGAGGTCGACATCTGTAGTTTTACAGGTTTTCAGGCATTGTTCGAACGGTTGAAAATATATCACTATCCAGTGGATAACGCTATCTGGCCTTTGTATAACCCAGTTGTAGTCGCTTTGTGGTTACACTCCTTGGTGAGCCAGATATGTTATGTAAAATATTAGATTTGTCCGTTTATTCACAGTTTATAAATATTACTTATAGCAAAATTAAAATGTTCTAGCTTGGCAGATATTTAATAATATTCCGTTGTTAAATATCCGCCCTTGATTAATGTTTACTTCCTTATCAGACTGTTTGAACACGTGCAAGACGTGCAAGCCTGAAATTATAAACGGGGAAAAATGAAAGCCAAGTTGAAACATGGCTTTTTTAACCACCCAGGTGTATCAACTGTGTAAAACTATGTAATCCATTGTTAATAACAGGGTTCGTAGCGGTCTTTGAAATCCTTGAAAGTCTTTAAATTGGAATGCAAGTCTTTGAGGTCTTTGAAAAGTCTTTAAATTGTGTGAAAAAGCGAAGAAAGTCTTTAAAAGTGTTTAAATTCTTTAGTGAGGAATTGATTATACGATTTACTAGCTAATAAAATAGATTGATTGAATCAAGATTTTCGCAAATATCGACGAAAATGCGCATTTTAGGATGTGATTTGACGGGACTAATTACTGGGTAAAAATGGTGCTTACACTCGCAATCTTTCGACAGCTGATTGCTCTCAAAGGTCTTTGAAAAGTCTTTGAAAATAGGCAGAAAAAATGTTTGAAAGTCTTTGAATTTTTTTGGTCTTGGAGACTACGAACCCTGAATAAGTAGTTTCTATTGCCAGTCAGCAAATTCGGGAAGTGGCTATTATCTCAGGGATATGTATATAGGTTAAAACTATGATAAAAGAAGTTAAAACTGTGATAAAAACTGTGATAAAAGAGCCAAGCATAATTTTTATACCCACACATTTTATGAAATTTTATTAGCTAACGTTTCGTTGTATACATTACAACATCTTCAGAGCTTTGAAGTAAATCTGCATGGTAGGTGATATAGTAACTTAATGCTGGTCCGAATGACAAGCTAAAGTGGATTTATTTCAGGAAACTGATATGACGGTAACTAAAGAATGATCGTCTAGAAATGTATAGATCATCTAATTATGAACTGGAAAGGGAAGCTTCCAAACAGGGATTACTTTAGAATTACATACCAAATCTAGCGCACACCTGTTGGACTTGATTCTTCTAGATTATATTCTATCTTCATATTATGTTGTGAGCTAACCTATAGGTTCAGACGTATTGCATTTGAAACGAGGATTAAATTATTACAGTTCCTGACTAAAAGCCACGATGATTAAGGTAATTCCGCAGTAATTGTTCCCGAAATGAGAATGTGCTGAAACTTCCCAGGCATGGAGTTTATGATATACTTAAAGTAAAATCACACAAAAAAGTTGGGGTCACCGAACTCGTCAAGAAGATATGACAATCACAATATACCACATTTACTCCAATATGGCGCCATCTTGACGCTCATTACGAGTAACAGCAAACTCACAACAGCCCGATATTTATTGACGTTTTTAGCGCGGATTTTGCATTAGTAAACCTATCTTGTAATTATTGTTGAAAAAATATTGTGTTTTGAGCAAAATGAAACTACTAACGTGTACAATTCTGATTCACAAATGTCGTTTCCACATTTCTTTACATATCTTTCTTTGAGAACATGCATTGATAAAGGATTTTTTTCAAGATCCAGAAATGATTTTTCTTTTAATTTCGGATATGAAATGTAAAATGCATTAAAGAAATAAATTATCAGTTAAAAAACGGGGGTCACCGATCTTTTTAGGGAATTGTGGCATTAAAACGTGAAATACAAGTAAATAAATATACTACAGACACAGGGAACCCCAGCTACACTTTTGCATGCCTTTTTTGAAAACATTGATTTTAACGTAATTCTTTGCACGAATGTAACCAAAGATGTTTTGAAGTAACATAAAATTGTCATAAAATGATTTTTTTTAAACGGTGTACGTATAATGAATGAAATTATAAGTTATAAGATGTGCGCAGTAAAAGTGCGCAATGCAAAACTGCGGAATTACCTTAATGTGAGAATCAATGAAAATGGTACAGCTCGGCATGTTTTCGTGGAAACGACAAGAACTAAGAATCAGAACTATTTAGAATGGTTTCTGTTTTAGGACGAAGTTATATCATTATAGGTTAGATTAGACAGGTTAGGTTGAAAGGTAAACCTTGCCAAGGAAATGAGAGAATAGTAATCTTGAAACTACAGTAGTCTTAATCTTAGCTAGAAGTCCTGCCATGTAACCCTAAGAAATTGAATGAAAATTCCCCCAACAAAACCCAACTGTGATGCAGAAATCGGATTGAATTTAATATCGTTGTTAACTAAATGTATGAAAACATTGGCATTGCTTTGATAATTCCCATGTTTTCTATGACTCGGCATGTTGCTCGTAATTATTTTCTGACAAAACAATGCATTTCCTCGAGTGTTTGCAATAGTATTCGTTTATTTACCGTGCAGTTAAACAAGCAAGTCAAGTTGTAATTAATTTAGTCGTATTTTGGTAGTCATGGACATGGACATGGATTTAAAGCAAATATGATCACACCGCAAAACTGTTTGACTCTTGCCTGTGTGTACATTGATGCATATAGTTACATAACTAGTTTAATAATCCTCACAGTTAGTTACGCAGGTTAACCGCTTTTTAAGAATGATTAAATGAAAAGTGTCTCCATGGGTACCATGGATCATTGCGCCATAATTATTTTTCTGGAGCGATATTGCCGCTTGGCCTTGGACAGTTATTATTAGTCAGTATTATAATTTTATTGCCACAGAATATAACAACACAAAATTTAACATCATTCTATTTGTTTGAGCTGATGCTTTTATCTACAAATGATACCATTGCTTATTGAAACTAGCCTGGGTACGGGGCAGGGCAATACGCCAGACCGCTTTGATATTTTTCTCTGTCTATTCCACCTGACGATTTTTCTCAATTCAGGAAAAGGTTTTTGCGCGTTAATCGTTAACCAGACAATTGAATGAGTTAGAGATTTATGTTTCGCTGTTTATGAGGAATTTGTCAGTGGAGGTTCCATCAAGGAAAAGGGAGCTAGAAAAGTGGGGATCTGGAGTCTATCCCCAGAAAACTGTTGTATTTTTAAGCCTCTGGGACTTGATTTTTGTCCATTTTAGACACAATTTTCGATATATATCATACGCTAGGATATCTGCACATAGATTTCCAGTTGAAGTCGGTCGATATGCTAATATTGACTATACTGAGTTACGCCTATGTGGAAACATAGTTAATATAGAAGACCAGGTGGAAACTTACCTCCACCCCCATTCTGTATGTTAAAAGAGGTTCTGGGATAAGGCTGGGGGTTGGGTTCGAAGAGGTCAAACTCATTTGATATGTCGATCAACGATAACAACAATTGTTTGTGACAGGTGATAGACTTTGATGAAGTGCAGTAGGTGTATAGGCACTTTGCTCGTTTGCCATATCTAGTATCCGTTTTATAGAAAGGACCAAGATATATTGGAAACCGTACTCAAATTTGTACTATTTCGTCTTTCGCGTTCATACGGGACGCGTGAAACCGGAGGAATTGGAGCACAGGTGCGAATATCCCCGTGTGAATGAGTTGAACTGTGCAAATTTAGGCACAGTAAATTAACAGCGTTCTCTTAAACATAACATCTGTTTGCATGTATTTCAGGTATTAGCATTTGGTTGGTCACCTATTTGGCCATGTATTTTGCTGTATTATATTGGTACTAAAATAGTATTACAAGCCCCCTTATAATCCAATGATGATGTACAAGTTGAAGTTAAATGTACATTATACGTATTAAATGTACCGTATATCCTGGTTCAGATATTCATGTTTTATCACTTTATCAGTCTCAGTTTTGTCTTGCGTCACTGTTGATATATAGAAGCATCGAGAAGCTTGAGCATTGTATAATATCCGTCCCCACTGTAATTTAGCCAGGGGCAATTGATTTTGCAATTTGATTAAAATCAAGTGCCTTGTCGAGACGATCTTTTAATAAATTGCTCATCTGGTGATACTTGAATTTCATAATGACCGCTTGTCCATGTAAACAGTTGCCCAGGGTCCCATGTGCAGTGCTGTCCTGGTTAAATTGTTCACGCGGCTGGTCAGTTTTCCAGGTTGCAGCCGGTTAAGTGCAGGGTAATGCTATTATGATGATTGAAGAAGACGATAAAATCTTCAAACTTACTCACATCCAACTCCCAACCCTAACCAAACTGCAGCAACTTGAACCTAATAACTCAACAACAAGTGAACAACTTGCAACCTACAGAACGTGCCGGCCCTATTTAAACCACCATGCATGATAACCATCAATTGTCGGCAATTGTAATGTTTTGAGTTGCGAACTCTCCAGAGGAGAAAAGAACTGTCAAGCTAGCTCTCAAAGGATGCTATTTCTGTGCATGTTATACTAGCATTAGGATGGCAGATTAGAAATTTTTCAAATTTTCAAAGATGAAACGAGTTCAAATAACTGCTTAGACTTAAAGAATAGTTTTGGATCAAATTGAACCCTGGTTGCAGGTATAATAAAGGTACAAATGTTGTATACTTCATGGTATAGTCTTGAACGGTCGTACCAGTGTAGGTAGTGGCAATAATAAAGAAAGGTTCAGTCGGATTGACATCTACCTGAAAAATACAAGGAGAACTTCGACGTTTCGAGCGAAGGCCCTTCGATCGTCGGTTCTTCCTACTAACTTCCCGACGAAAGCACTGTTTGGTGTTTTCACGTACTAATAGCCTTAAAGGTTTAAATCTAATAGGTGAGATTTACGTGTTTTTTTTTAAATATTACCTCTGTGTCAATGATAAAACACAGGTGGATGATACATAACAATAACCGACCATTAAGTTTATTTAATTAATTTAAACAACAAAAGATACCGTAGATATGATGTTCAATAATCAGCTTTTGCGCAGGTCTTGGTGTAGTGGTGCTTAATATATACATGAGTAAAACAAAATATCAATTTTAAATGTGAAACTACAGGGTATCAAAATAATTTCGCAATCCAAGTTTGAAATGCTATCTATAACTGGGACACAAAATCGATTTAATCATCTTGCAGTTGTAGAAAAGTACTTAATATTCCACACATTTAATATTTCGTTTAAATTAGAGAATTTAGAGAAAAGTAAAGCGTTTTAATACCAAGTGCAAGGCTCTGTTCACACGGGATAATTTCACAAGCACGGAAGCTGCACTACGAATTCCCGTGTGAATAATGCAAATTTATTTATGAAATCGAACGAATTTTCGTATGCGGTTTCGAGATTCGTCCGGTCTCGTATGAACGATGCTTTGTAGGTTATATATATGCATAATATACGTTAACTGAGAATGTCACAAAAATGGCGTTGGGTTTCAAATTCAACAAACCTTTGTAGTATTGATCGTATTGGTGGTGGCTGGCGATTTTAGGGGTTACTGTGATAACATACAAACGTGTTACTGAAATTGACATTTTGCGCCTTTTTATGAAAAGGCATCCTGGATATACAACGCAGATATCATTTATACACGAGTGCATTAGCATAAGCTTTTTATATTATACTGCTGTAGTTTGACAAAGCATGAGTTTGCTCAAAACATAAACACGTATTTTGATATCTTATTGATCGTACTTGTCGGTTGAAACTTTGCCAAAGCCAAAGGTCTGCCTTATCTCTGGCGCGTATAAACTAGGCTGCAACACAGTAAATCTGTGGGAAGCCAAGGAACTCTGGCGGCAAAAACAACTCGATTACGCTGTTAGTAAATTCAATGCCCAAAAAACATTGTCCTGACCCACAGCAGGCGACTTTTTATCTTAATTACTCCAGCTACAGAATTAATTTGAACAATAGCGGGCATTAAAATTGGTGAGCAAGAACTACAACACAATGTAAGAGGTTAGAAATACAGCAAATACAGAAGTGACATTGTTTAATGCATAAAAATAGTTCATTTTACGAATAAAATCTATTTACAAAGAACAGCATCGTAAATTGTTGTGATTTCGTGCTTTCAACAGATTCTGCCTTATTCATTTGATTTGAGCCAAATTGTATATACGCACTAACCTACTATACAAAGACTATGATAAAACAATGGCTTTATAACCAATATATACAGCATGCATTAGCCATTAGTCTATTATAGAGAGCACTCGATCATTAAAAATATTCATCTGCTACCTTGGAAATGTACAAATGATTAGAAATGTTGCATCATTAATAAAATATAATTCCACACAGTGTGATAGAAAATTGAGCACAAATATGAATACCAATTAAGCCGACGCACCGACGCTGTTCTGTTCATATGAATCGTCGATTCTCACACTGCCCGTAAGTTACGAGTGTTTAATATATGAGCGTTTAATATCAATTGCCATTGTCCGAGACAATAGAAGCAAGTTTATTCTATTATGGGTGCGGCTTTAATTAACTTCGAAATGAAAATTTGAAAAAAGTCAATGTCAAACAAAACGTTTGCTAAAGACAAGTCGGTTTTAAGTTTCCTTCCTGAACCAAGCGACGTTTTGTTTAAACAAGCTAGAAGCTCAAGTAATGTGATATACGCAGTCAAGCGGCACGAGCTAAAACGCCACTGTGATTCTTTGTCAGAATATTAATCCCTAACACTGAACGTTAGAACTTATTATAGACGTATAATAGTTCTTGTATATGTTGTATGTAAAGCCTATATGATAAAGCCTAGTCTTTAATAGCTTACTCATGCAGCTTGAGTGGGAAAGATGTGACAACCGAATGAATTCAAATTAATAGTCGCCCACTTAACGGATATTCATATTTCGCCAATCTACAGCTCAGAGATTTAATACGAAAATATTTCCTTTCATTTTATTTCGAGATCCCGTCTTGCCGCCATTAACTTTGACGTGTAGGCACTATATTTGTTCCAAGTGTCAATCATTCGGGAACCAAATCGTTAAACCCAATTTAAATTACTTAAGAAACTGTCGATTTTGTTAGGTGGTCCTAGAGCGGCCTCAACGTCGCTCAACATGAAGTCTGAATTAATTTGATCAAGTCCAACTCCTAGATCATCAGTATCCATACCTATCACTGAATCAGTACCGTCCATTAAACCTACATCAACGTTACTGCTTGGCATTAGATCAAAACAGTCCGGTAGTTGTCCTGGTCTGAGGTTATTGTTGTTGTTGTTTTGTTGTTGAAGGTTTTCCTTTGATCCGAAGTTCTCGTGAAGACTTTCATCGAAGTTTCCACTCACAACATCGAGATCGGAGCCAGGATAAAATGTACCCAGGCCAAGTCCGGAGTCGGCCGACTCCTCTCTGATATGCCGACTTGTAAGAGTCGGTTGTGGTTGTGGTTCGTTGTTGGGTATACCCATAAATGCTTCACGACTTAAATTCATCAACATAGAGCTACTGTCATCCTCTTTTGTAAGCAAACCACGCTTAATAACGATTTCTTGTTGTAGCAGTTGTTGTTGTCTTCGTTGTAGCATCTGTTTCTCCATTTGCAGACGATGTAGCTGCAATTTATCAATGCCGTTATTATGAGCTGGTTGAGCTGGAGGAACTGCAGTGCGATTCTGACCTGTGTTCATACTCGATAGACGCGGGTCGACCCAACTTGTCGATCGATTCATGTGATTGATATAATATAACTCTCGGCCCGGAGTTATTGCTTGTTGCCAACCGTCAGTAAACTGTTGCTGGTTTGCAGTGAGATTTGATGTTGATCGCGTCTTTCGTGGATCTTGCCATGTCGTAGATTGATCCATATGACTGTAAATGAAAGAATAATTTGTGTTTATATTTTATTGCCCAAGGGATGTTGCTCGCAACCTAATAGGTTTTTACACCCCCTCGAATCATGTACGTGGTAGTACCACTTTTATAGTAACACTTTCTAATACTCCTTTCTCTCGCTGATGACTGCGACTACCTCTGATGATTTAGGATTTTACTAAAATATAGTCTGCCGTTTGACCCTTAGCTATATGATAATGCACTTAGAAACCAAGCTCATAAAATTACGCTAGTAATAACTGCTCAAGACAATTGCTCAAGACTAGACAACGTAATAGTTATTACAGTGTGATTCTATGAGAATGATGTAATAAACGACGTTCCTTTAAATCATCAACAATTCTTTAAAACCTTCGTCATGTTATTGAAGCAAGCGCCATATTTCTTTGTTTGTCAAGTGTAGATTAGCGCACCGATATACGTTTACTAGACAACTAAATCTCTACTTCGTACGAAGAAATTTTGATTTTATTACGTTTTATAAACATCAAAGCTATAAGTTGCTAAAATGCCACCAACTTTACGATCAAATCGTCAAATATTGGTGAGAGTCTTTAATAAAACGTTCTAAATTATGCTGGTACTCAAATAAATCGTTTTGAGAACTTCCCACATATATTATGTTAGTGTATTAGGTCGATTGTTCAATTACGAACGACTTAAACACATTTACAATTCACGATTCACAATCTTTGATTTGCGCAAAGTTTAAACAGCTGGTGTTTGAAACAGAGGCTGTAATGAAATTCAGTGTTAGCGATTTACTTTCGCGATTGATGTTGTATTCTTTATTTTGCCGATATAAATATTGAACAAGTTCAAGGTTGGAACTTACTTCATAAAATATTTTTGCCCATCAGATGTGGTAGCAGCTTCCCATCCTGGCGGCAAAGGTCCAACTACACCAGTGTTCGTTTCACTCGCATCGTAAGACTGAGATCGCATGTGTAAAACTTGCATCGGATTCACAGCTTTCTTGCTTGATTTGGGAACAGTAAGTGATGCTGGCGATGAATGTGCTCGTGAATGGGCGATCACAAGACCTGTGCCTGGGTTAATTTGTGGTGGTGGTTTCACTTCTTGCCTTCCTTCTATATCCCCTGGACCGGGTGTAAAGAAAGATGGCGGTAGTTTTCTCATGCGCATTGGCAAAACGGGTTCTTTCTTTAATCCTACCGTTTCGTTAGGTCGAATAACGCGAAACAACGCTTCGAGATCGTTTTCTGAATCTCCCTGTATATTTACAACTGCCTTGTTATCTTTCAGGGCCATTTTGATCCACGTCCTTTCTCTTGCTCGTAGTTAGCAATGTGAAGTTGTCTGGTGTGTTAAAAGGAAGCAAGTGTGTGGGTTAGCACAAACGATCTGTATACAAATACGCCAAATCATTACTCATCTAGGTGGTGGTCACGGGTGTGAACTGACGTCACATTAGCCTTTTGGGATGTCGTTTCCATAACGACAACCAATCCTCAGTGTCCTAAATATATACCTCATTGTCTTAAAGGCCCTAATAGTCAAAAATAAAGTTTCTTTTCTTGGTCTTTTATTAGCGTGTCTCGGCAGAAGCGTCGAGCAAGTAAACAATCACATTAGTGTGAATTTTGTTAAAACACGCTAAAGACAACTTACATTGATAGGCGTAGGAGTTAGGAAGAAATTACTATAACTAGCTTCGAAGTAACAGGGCAAATTTCGACTCATTTCTAAGCGCTTAGTTTGAAAACATTCAGTATAACATAGTTACTTCATAACCCTTAATTCTATAGTATTATATGCGATATTACTTGACATGCGTTAACACTGCATCAAATTTAAAATTGTGAGGTGCACTTTGCTCGCCGCGGTGTCATCTAACTTTCATGGAGACATGTTTGACACAATTTGAAAAGAATCGGATGTGAGGTTAATAGGAATAATAGTCGGTATAAAAACCTGGGGCTGCGTGTTGTGTAGAGCAAGTGCTGCATTATTGCGATATTGTTACGGTAATAATAACGTTGTATCGCTTGCACTGACGCTATTAATCGTTTTATCAGTAACGATAAATGAAGCCGCCTGTACGGTTCGTGTCCTCATGTAAGCGATGTTTACACGCTTTTCGAATCTGGCACCACACGTCGTCTGGCGTTAGCCGTTAGATTATATTACATTTACACCAAGATTGCTTTAAAGAAACTCAGTAAAATCTATCAGATACCTATCATTGACTGAAAATTGTAGCGTAAGGGTGTTTTATTAGTAAATACTGGTTTAGTCTTGTGTTATAGTGGCGGATAGTATATTTGCCATGTTTTCGTGATTTTAGCCCTGCTGAAGGGACAACCTGCCGTGAAGGTGTTTGTCATAGGATAAGAGTGTTGTTGGATGGAAATCATGTGTAAACAAGTAACTGTAATTTGAGCTTCTTATTAGTCAGTTTGCCGCCGTTTTTTCCCGCGTTACCAGCACACAAGCAAACAGTTTTACTATCCTGTTTCTTCGAGAAGCAACACTGTTACGCGCTAGTAATCACCAGGTTGAGCAACATGTGAACAGATCATGCAGATTAGATATAATTAGTGAATGCTCACCGCGGGTGTTTTGTTAGTTTGTCGTTAATTTTCGTCCATTCATAACTAGTCGATGGGAAAGTTCACTATCTTTATAAAAACAACAACAATCACGCATATATACCGTATGATCGATTTTTCTTGTCTGCCGTCCTGTGTGGTTTATAAATGGCAACAGTAAATCAAACCAGGCTAAAATGATTATGTGATAAAATGTTTTCAAACTGTATATTGTATATATATATATATATATATATATATATATATATATATATATATATATATATATATATATATATATATATATATATATATATATATATATATATATATATATATTAAAATTATTAAAATGGCGTTATATATATGCTGCACGTTTGTTTGGATGGGAATCTATATCAAAAACAAGAACATTGCACTGATCTGGTTTTACAAATTTAGCATTTTCATGGTCAAGCAAGTGAAGCCTTAATTTTATTTTCTCTCTAGGACTCGGGGTTTCAAACCTAAAAGGGCTCTATCGGATCTACAGAAAACTTATACTTGTTTATGTATACACTGTATGCCGTATTTATCGACACAGCGTTTTTATCAGGACAGTTGAATAAGATTTTTCTCTAATCCTTCTGACTGAATTAAACGAAGCAAACATCGGTTTCTTTGTCAAATTATCACAAAGTGATTCTATTCAGCATGGTATCAAAATATGAACATTCACCAGCTATTATATATGGCTTTATATGCTCTTTAACTAAATATTTCTGTCATGCACATTTTCCTATTCCTATTATATTTACATCTTCAGATGCAGCCACTACTGCACTTGCTATATCACTCAGCCTGCCTAATAAGCACCATATAGGTAACATTAATTTTTTATTAGTTTGTTTATTAATTTACATCTATATGTAAACAGAACCCATGCACCATTACCAAAAACATTACAAATCGAGGGCTTTACGTACAATTGTAAAATGTAAATGTCATCACGTTTTCGAATCATATTTCATAATGCTGAAGCAGAGTGTCGTCTCGAAAGGTTTAAAAGGCCATGTATTATTAGCATGATGTATCTTTTTATTACAATTTAATTAACAGTTTGCAGTCAAGCATGAGAGCTAACAAAAGAAGTCAGCTACCTATACACCCATTATCTGACCTTCCATCGAGCCTTTCATAATTTATTTTGCAAAACGTTTAATTATTGTTAACAAAATGGATGCTTTTGCTGAGAGAAGGGACATGATCTGCTTGCATGTCACCGAGACGTGCGTGATCGCTGGATCAGTTAAATGTTTTTAGACGTATTTTACTTAATTACTTCAAAAGGAACTTTATTGCGCTATTATTCCAAACCGTTGTCTCATGCCCTGTGGCTCCCAGCATGGTATTGCCAGCAGTCGATCACCACAGGTCATGCAATCATTATATAACCACTGCAATTTTTCTATATGGGTAGGTGTCCTATATTGACCACCATGTGTAAACAAATTTTCCACCATGCAAAAAAATTAAGTACTGCAAGACAAATACATTGTGAAATGAAGAAATGAATGAGAACACATGAGACATGAGATTGCATTCAGACGTCATTAATATAGCTTTGCCTTTGGCTTTTCGCCCGGAGTAATTGAAATGCAAATTGGACCGATTAACTTGTTGTTCTGCCCATTGTCAGTCTTCATCAATCTTATTACTCCTATAAACATATTCCAGGCAAGGCAGATCTAGGTGGTCAGTTAGCAATGGAGAAATATCCTTGTTACATTATAAACGTCTCGTTTATTCCTTCCTTTGAATGGAAAAGCTTGCGCAAGTGCGGCTGGAATCTTGAGTCGCTTAATTAAATTAAATTTTCAGAATATCCCGCATGTCAATTTCCGTAGCTTTTTTCTTATCCGCGCCTTCATTAAAATCTCTAACCCCTCCTTTTTTCATTTCGTCCCGTTCCCTGTTTCCAATATAAACATTATTTTGAAAACTCTGTTGTGGAGTAGGTACCCTTTGATACTGCGCTCACACGAGTGTGTACGGATTGGAAAGCAGATATATATTCAGACCAACTCAAATTTGCACAATTTTGCATTTCACACCGACGAATTCAAGTACGTAACTAACGGTACCAATTCCCGTGTGAACAAATGCAATCGGACGCCGAATTTGTGTGGTTGATGTTGTACGATTCCGTGAATTGTGTGGTCAATTCAGTCTCATGTGAACGTAGTGCAAATTTAATAGTGATAGTAGCTCAAATACTCATGCATATAATAATTCAACAATATCAGTGCAACTGGTCAACTAGATTCAACAAATCAATATTAAACAATTTTGTGCTGTTACTACGATGATATTATTAATTTTGATTATCCCCTCAGTGTTTTGATAAAATACATATTAATAAATTAATTTAAACGCGAAATTATTTCATTTTCATAACGTTTCGACAAATATTAAGTGATCATGACGAAAGTATAATATCGGCCCGGAAATCGAGTTTTAATTTTACTCCGAAACATGACGTTTCGACCGCTTGTAACATAATCACTATATACCTGACGAGTTTCCTTGACGAAGGTGGTGGCCTCATCATTGCATGACGCACCCATGATAATGAAACTTAGAAACTCGATATCGTTTTATCTCGATTTCACGGTTCTCAAAGCATTCCCACGCAGACACTTAGTGTGTGGTAATATTCCCTATTCGTTTGATTACAATCTAGATATTTAGGCTAAAATTTACTCGATGCAGCCTATTGACGTAATATATGGATCAAATTTCTCGTAAACGTCTTCATGATCAGGAACTTAGAATGGACAAGTGAATGCATGAAATGATGAAAAGTTGTGAACGTGATGTTGTGAAAATGAGAGAAATAGTTTCTCAAGAATATCAATTAAGACTGTAATTTTTCATCTTTTTGAAGTTATCATCAGACACCACTCTATCGGACGATGACGCTGAAATAAAGTAGAAAACTTACAGACTTTAATTAAACTCGTTTTCATTCATTCCTATCTTGAATTTGCTGGTTGCTTATTCATAACTACGTGAGTATTTAGCATACTTTTCATGTCTTCAAAAGTTATAAATACCATTTAATTATGTGCGTTATTTGGAAATATACGTTTCATCACGAATACCAGTCGATGTATGTGGATAAATTTTTCAGTTCCATAAATATTAAAGGAAGAGCATTCTGATTATTCTGTATAATTGTCAATCTTAGCCTTAGGGACTGTTTACATGATGGAAGGCGGGATAATTTTGATGTATTGAAATAAGTCACAAGAAATTATTATCAGTGCTGCTTGAACAACCTTTCGTTTAACTATAAACTATAATCAACCTTTCATTTAACTATAATCTATCTCTGGAAAATAATCACCGTCACTTATTTCATTGCATCAAAATCATCCCGCCTCACATCTCGTCCTGGCAAAGCAGGATCATATAAACAGCCCTGTCAGCCCCTTATTCAGCAAATTGCGCATGCCCTTGATCCCTTTGGGGTGAGGCAATTCTTTCCTTGCGATAGTAACCTCTAGTTTTGCCGGATAATTGTCAATTTGTTCACCTATACTCGCTGCAAAAGAAGGAGTCTTTGTTGTTCGAACGTTTGCCGTTTTTGCCATCTTTTCTTCTTTTCTTCTTTTTCATGCAGATACAAAATTTTCTTAGGTACAGATACAGCAACTGCAGTTCATAACTGTTTTTCGAGTGATTTTAGAGCGTATATTGTTTGGGGGATATACAGCATACATTTTCCCGAATATGTTTAATTACCTCGGGTCGGTACGAGACCGAGGTCATAAATTCGGCCCCTATTTTTTTTCCATTTTGTGTCGAGCCGCGCGCGTAGTCGAAGAGCCTGCGGAGGAGACGACAACTTCCGGTAAATAAGTGTATTTCCGGGAAATTTCAAGCATCGGCCAAAGCGAAACGGAATGCGAAGCTGTCCTTGCACAAAATCCGTCAAAATTGTTGATTTAAAACCAGAAGATGTGATAATTTTGACATACATGTTTAGCTGGATAACTATTCTCGAGTATATGTTGATATAATGTACAATACTTAGTATGCATAGCATGGGAATACCGCGACCAACTTTCACATGTTTGATACTGCTAAGCATTTTATGGATGGTTCTTACTGTAACTGGTAGACAACAATTTTGCCAACTGTCCACTCATTACATTCTTCGACTGTGGTACAACTATTACTAATGATGGATCAGTTATATGCACCTAATTATATTTTCGGTACTTTGATATATTTAAAAAATATCTGAAGTGACTGTCGTTCTGCTATGTGCAATCAACAAATAGACTGATAATATTGTCTGTTAGTGTTACACTGTTACTAAATACAAGATGAAGTAGTGAAGTAGCTATGTATATCATTCACTCGTCCACAAAATATCCCAAATAATGAATAAATACAGTTAAATAATTGCGTCAGTAAATTCTCTAAATTGTTCCTGTATTTAACTATTACCAATAAAATGTTAAAACGGAGCTTTGATTTACTGATTCACCATTTATACTAGTGAACTATTAAACTATCGTGATTTACACGATTTTTGCATATTTACCAGACGATGCCCTATCCACCGACGGACCGACCCGAGGTTAACGCCGAGCGGGCGTCTTGTTAATTTGGTAAATTTCTTCACATTGACGTCGAGTATTGGATGTAGTTAGACAGATTTAGATCGAGGACGCGAACGTCAAAGACGACGTGAAAATGGCGTCAATATGGCGTGGCATATCCATACATGGGCACAACACGTCATTTTCACGTCGTCTTTGACGTCCACGTCCTCGATCTAAATCTGTCTGTTATATAGTGCATGCGGGGAGTTGAATATGTTAATTCCATTATGTTGTATGATTTTCTCTATTTCTTTTCAACATATAAGACTAAAAGTGATGGCTTGGTTTTGGACCTGGTTCAACTTATGTATATATTTAAATCTAGTAATTTATCAAGTTGTTAACCTATTAGTACCTATCTGCTCGAAACATCCCAGGTTTTGCACATCTTGTCTTTAGACGTATGAATAGAGTGAAGAGCTTGTTAATTTTCTTGTATATATAAAACCCTCTGGCTGTTTGGGAACGTTCCAAGCTTGTAACATGTCAGTATATTTCATTAGATATGCATGGGCCGTGCATGAATATAATGAGCAGAAGATACATCTGGAAAAGTTAAAATCATCATCGGGACAAGCAGTTGAAGCAAGGTGGAAAATTAACAAGTGGAGTCGGAAACCGCATTTAACCGCCCAATGTTACTAATTTAGTCTTATAACAATATTCACTTGTGCATGGGAACTGCTTTATACACTTCAATACGACCGCCGGTTATGTTAATCCGAAGGAAATATCATGAACCAAAAAATTATATCACTACAGTTTCCGCAATACCATTCAGTTCAGGTAAAACGTTTTGTGGTCCAACGTTTTGAGTGCAGTGACGTCTAGTCGTCAGAACAGGCACCTATTTACGCTTTTAATGACAGTTTTACATCTCATTTGTAATGTAATTACTATTTTTTTATATTTTTAAGAACAATTCAATTGGCTTGGCTTGGATCTTAGTTGTAGAAAATATACCAAAGATTAAAATTGTAAACAAAATTGAAAAATAAAAAATCTGGAATGTATGATGTCATTAACATCCGAATAGCTCAAAAACGAGTGCAAATTGTAAATACCGTTCCGCTATTTTTTTTGTGCCGTCTAATTCAGCCAAAAACGTTCTGCGGTCACGTTTTGGCCAGTTTTAGGCCAATTAAACTGCTCATCATGCATGCAAAACAAGCGCCTTTTGTCCTCGAGTCTGCATGACATAATGTATATACCATAGATATCTTATATACATGCCCTATTAAACTCGCTATTAAACTAGAAGCCATTGGCTCCATTTTACAGTTATATGTAAATACAAACTAAAGCCTATTATATGCTCTATTTCAGTCTGCTTAAGTAAGGTTAGTAAGCTGTAAAAGCAATTATAATCAGTGGAGGAGTAAGTTTTATAGTCAAATAAATATAAAAACAATATACAGTACTTTTTTAAACGGTTTTTGTACCGTCAGGTAGTCAATTTATGCAAATTGAACTAGAAGTTACTATCGCAAGGAAAGTGCTGCCTCACTCCCAAAGGGATTAGAGGCAGCATGCACAGTTTGCTGAATAAGGAGCTGTTATTTGATCCCGAATAAAATACCCCGTATAGTTTCTGCACGCTTTGAGGAACATTTGAAATGAGCAAACTTAGGATCCGAGGAACATTGGATACTTTTTCCAAGTCTGCTTTTACTGCTCTACCATTCAGACTTTTAAATTCATTAAATGGTAGTACCTTAATGCATGTAGACCACTGTTACTACTGACTTTCACTGGAAAAAAAAATTGAAAATCCATAGAAGGTCATAGAATGGAAATTGTATGGACCTTTATTGGAAATAGAATGGATTTTGGTTATCCATAATAATTGTATATTTCCATAGTATGGATATAGTGTGAAGTGTCGAAATAGTATGGATATACTATGGATTTAGTGGTGCAATTGCAAATTTCATAATATGGATTTCACATTTTTTTCCAGTGTTTGTTACTGATACATATACTGTTAAATGAACACAAAACCGGACTCCAAATAAAAGTTCCATTTTAAAACTAAAGAGCTATATAGTCCTCAACAGTTTCATTTGTATATATCTGCACGCGGCGTTTTACAGCTTCCAGAGAGGCTGTTTTTTCTAGTTTGTGTAAAACGTCACGTCAGAAAAGTAGAAATACGATGATATAAAGAAAGATAAGGGCGAAAAACAGTAGATGAATGCATGCACACGCAAATTTTAAATAAGCAAAGTAGATTTTCGGAATCAAGTAGACGAAACTGTGTGCATATGTATAGTCAAGACATGTATAACGAAATATTTCAAACACCACAATGTACGTATATCATTTATCATATAGTCGTCAAACATAAGAATCTGTTATTTGGCCGCCAGGAAGGAACATTCTTCCATTCCCCAGGCATGGTACGTATGAAGAATCTAGTAGATTTTGTCTACGTATTTATACCTCCTCGTACAAATAGCTATTATAAGAGTTGCTGTGATGGTTGTTTACAGGTCGCGAGGCAGTTTGCACTTAAGAGTACTCAAGTGTACTCAACGTATTTCCTAGGTGTAGCCTTTTACATGGAGGCGCGTATACGTTACTAGTTGTTTGTTACAACTGTTCATGCATGAACTCATTTCTGCTATAAGGAAAGTTTATAATAAGGCAGCATGGTTATATATGTCTTTCAAGACACATTATATTTATCCATACATATATAGTGTAGTTTTTACCTCAAAAGATTTCCACTACAGCTGTTTTCTGTTTAACCTGCGTGCTGTTTATCACGTTTATATATGCTCCAAGTACAATATTCCTGTCTTCCGACTAATATAAAGGACTATTGTTTGCAATGGATGCATGAATTTAATTTAGCTCCTAAAATCGGACTTTGGAACCCATAACCGTATACCATGCACTTTTGGGTTTATAGTCAACTTTAGTGCCGTTTCACTGCATGTGTGCACGCGCAATTGCCTGATCCTTATTTGTGTTGTTTCAGTTTGTGAGAGTGGACTGAGTATATATCCTTGTCAATCCACGTCTCTCTAATCCTAACGTATCTGCCGTGTTCAACAGTATCATATGTGATTTGCTGGTTTATACTTACACATAGCTAAAACGCACATATCAGATTGTGTTTACACTGTTGATTTCCAGCTTTTGTTGTTTCAGGCCTACAGCACACTTGCTACAAGTTTGGTCTACTGTTAAAATTTGTTCCAACTACCTGTTATTTTCCTGCTGTACTATAGTGCTAATTATATGGTATATTGTGATTGTATTGAAGAAGTGCTACTGCAATGAACATCTTTTTATTAGTTTATTAAATAGTTTATTTTATTCCCTCATTTTTATCACCCTCACGATCGATTTTTGCCCACTTTCTCCGCCATCATGTGACGTCAGAACAAGTAGTGATGGCCAAAATGGCGTATTCTTCCATTAGCGATGAACGACTGTGTAACTATATAATATTAAACCTCAGATGTTTTTGTTATAGCTATATTAATATATTAAGAACATGTTAACAAATAAACATGCATAAAGACACGTGGTGAAGTTAGCTCTTAATATAACTTCTCTCGTGACCTTTCTTTACTTGGTATATAAGTGGCTTCCCACTAAGGTTCAAGTTCAGTCATTTTAGAACGGAAGGGCTATTGTTGTGATAAAGAGTGAGAACAATTACCACCAACGTTTGTTTTCCCGCTCTTGACTGATAACGCCAAGTACTTGAATGTTCCTGGATGACACATTGCAAAATAGTAAATCGTCACTTCTTGTTCTGGTTGAATTTGTGAATATCTTAATTATATAATTGGCATGACATTATCTTGGATAATACTGCTACAGTTCTGTTTGTTAATTAAGTGAAAGGGTCTCACCTCCGCCACGCCTCCCGAAAACAGGTGACCCTGTGAACGAGGGAAAGTGAGACCCTTGGAATGAGACTGCATGTCAATTTTTTACAGCTGCAAATGTTTCAATGTAAAAACTATAATACTAAAACAGTCCGCTGCCCTATTCTTTCGGCAGACTAAAAGAACTGTATTCACAAAAAGACTCTTTGTTGGATTCATGCGTGGGTGAGTTGTTCCCTGTCTGTGGAGAAGTGCAGATTAAATGTATATACGTTTTCTAATTCCGTGCTTTCCAACAACGACTGAATTAGCTGTTTTGCCACTCCTTGCTCCAGATAAATATTGATCCAGTTTGTTGCGTACTTGCTCATCTCTATGTCTTAACTAAAACGTGTACGTGTTTAGTTAATAATAAATACACAAGTCCATGACAAATTTATAAACAAATTGAAATACATTTCATGAGATATTGAGTAGTTTCGATCTGAAACCGTTTCAGTTTGACAACTTATCCCAGTCCTCTTCTGCGTCATCAGATGATAGATACTGCGGATTATATGGACTACTTTTTTCCATCATAAGGTTGTTTTCAAAAAAGTATGATGAAACACTAAAGTACAAATATTTTTTATATAGTTAGTTGGATGGGATATATCCAGACATGAACCTTTCCACAATAATACGAGCCACACTGACTATATTATAATTATATAATTATTGCTATTAGTGTAATGGATTGTATGAAAAGATAGAAGTCGCGAGAAGTTCACGTCAGTGGGTGGTGTACGTCGCGGAGACAGGAAGACTGGTTGTCTCCACCATTGTTTGTGGTTGCATTTATTTTTTATTGGTGTAATTATCCATGAGAGTAGCAACTGAAGCCATACTCAGCACCTTTTATAAAAGCAGTAAATTTCCTTGCGCGTGCAATATATTTTACGTATACGAAAGTTTGTTACAACCTGAATCTTTGTAACTACTTTGTTTAATGCAGATAAACTATCCTGGTAAATATTTCTTGGCACCCTCATTAAAATCCAGCAGTTTAATTATAATTAAGTTTGTTTTTCTGCTGCTTGTTAGCGTAGTTTTAACAAAAACTTCCGTTTCGGTCAAACATAATTATAAGGAGCCAACCATTTGACTCACTTTGAGGGGAAAGTGGACGATTTAAGGAGAAAAGAAATTCTGAAGAAAATAAAATTGCGAGCATAATTATTGTAAGGGTATTTGACTTTTAGGGAGAGCGTTTTATGAATAAAAAACCCTGCAACAAGGACTTCTCAACCAAAGCGGAAATCACACACCACATGGTTCCCATACATCTGTTTTTCCATGCTCCGAGTTTAAATTGTGAAAAAACGCTCAAAACGGATGTTTTTAACTTCAATACGATGAACCATCGAAGTTAAAACAAAAGTACGTTTATGTTGACTTTAGATTCATATACATTTCTGACCTGATATCCTTAAAAATGTTGATCGTTTCAATTTTATGTGGGTAGACGTACTATTAAGTTTCATTAATTGAAAGAATCGCTTGTTGTAGCATGGTCTTATAGGATTTTTATACTGTTGATCATATACCTTCAATCTTATTTGTCTTAGTATTATAAACAACCTCGTACCCAGGGCTTCTGCATGCGCTATTATAAACGGAAGAAAACATAAAAAAATGCGAAAATTTTGTTGCCGTTGCACACCAGTAGGCTACAATTCCTACGCTTGGAATCCAGTGTATATACATATAGTAAAATGTAACGAGTTCGTTTTTACGACGTTGAAATAATTATCATAAAACTTAAAACAAAGTTTATAATTCAAATTGTAAATCGATTTGCATCATTTGGAGGAAGAAGATGTCACCAGATTTCAAGTCCAGAATAAATGCTACAATTTGAAAAAACAATGGATAGTGGAGTAAAAAAGGAACTAATTAATTAATGCAATTTCCGGAAAAGTAAAACATACGTATCTGAGAAAACGTTTGCATTGGGCAGGAAATTACTAACACGGTCAAAAACAACATTGCATGAAGAATTTAATCTCGTTGAGATAATTTTTTGTCTCTAGGTCTGTCTCATTTGTGGTTAGACCCTAGAGGGAACGAGGTTAGACTCGTTGATAAGTAGGCTATATTATAGCTATAAATATTAATTGTAGCCTATAGAAGATTAAGAAAATTAAAAATGATGAAGGTAGCTTGCATGAATGAAGAAGGATGGAAATAGATTATTTTCGAAATCTTCCACCCCCCCCCCCCCCCCCCCTCAAAAGTCAAATGGTCCGCCCCTTAAGGAAACAATGTTAGGGACTGTTATCTCGATATTATTCATAAATTTGTCAAAAACATCTTTTTATTATTTATAGAAGATATTTCATATTGCAAATTTTTGAAATTGATAGATTTAACTACCAGAAATGTCTTGAATCTCAAGACACTACAATTAATGGTTTATATAAACAAAAAACATACTGTATTAGGGAATTTTCTGTCACATAAAGGTATAGATAGTTGTAAATTTGTAATCTAAAAATATGTACGCTAAGCCTACATGCATGCATTTGCGCAAAGATATTTGAATGGTTGCATTCATTGCAGTTTTCTATGGAAATGGCAAGGGACAATTGAAACTATAGACCCATTGCACTGACGTCACAAATCCTTAGAGTGTCCTCCAGATGCTCCCTAACAATATCTGTTCGGTACAACAACCACAGCGCAAAAATTAACCATTTTAATACAAAATTATCACAAACTTTTACAAAATTCGCTTTGTGTACAAAAGTTATTTTGTGCATAGATTGCTAATTTTCCTTCAGATGCATCGTCACCGACGCTGTGACGTCATGTGCAATGGGTCTATTACTTATTATATACAATATAGTGTGTGTTGTTAAAGTCAAATATAACACTCAATCTAAAACAATTTAAATATTAGGATAGTAATAAGGGAATGAAGCATAGAAATAATAGATTTAGAATGCGTACTTGATCACGAATCATGTCTCCACTTTTTCTCAAGCGTGCCCTTATGAATCAGCTCTAAAAACACCCTGGTTAAAAATTTCCTGGTTAATCTAAAATTAACCCTGTTTAGGGATAAATGTTCCTGGTTAAATTTCCTGGTTAATTTAACCCAAATCCTGGTTAATTTTATCGTAGTCCTGGTTAATTTAACCCAAATCCTGGTTAATTTTATCGTAGTCCTGATTAATTTAACCCAAATCCTGGTTAATTTTATCGTAGTCCTGGTTAATTTAACCACAATCCTGGTTAATTTGACCATAGTCCTGGTTAATTTAACCCAAATCGTGGTTAATTTGATTATGTTAGGTGGATTATTGACCAGGAAATCGTGATTAATAGTCCACCTAACATAATCTGGTTAATTCAACCATATAGCCTGGTTAAATCATAGGCTATTGAAGGGAAGACGGCTGTGAAACTCATTAGAATAACAATATAAAATAAATCTGCTCCTTCACTGTCACATGCGTATTGTATTTTTACCGAACTACCAATAGCAATGTTTTAAGAAAGTTACCTATCCGCGTGACTGGAACAATAGGGTAAATTGGAAATTGCTATTGGTGCAGGATTTAAAAAATGCAATGCGCACGTGACAGTAAAGGACTAGATTTATGAATAAACGTTGACTAACATAGATAATGAGTTATATTGTCATTCTAATGAGTTTCACAGCCATCTTCCATTCGATAGGCTACGCGGGTTAAATTGACCAGGAATCCTCGTTAACTTAGCCACGACTGTGGACTGCAGTTAAATTACTCTCGACTTCAATTTGCTTTCCAAAACTGACTTCCAATGTTTACTTGTAAATTCGGAATGTTTGTTGTAAAGTTCCGAAGTTTGTTACGAAGTTCGTTCCGATGATTTACGATGATTCAATGGCAAGCGATTTGATTTGCTGGTTCATTTAACTGGCCAATTACAACTTACTAAACTTGATTATCGGAAATTATCGGAACGAACTTCGAAACAAATTCGGAATTTACAACCAACATTCTGAATTTACAAATAAACATTGGGGGTCAGTTTTGGAAAGAAAATTGAAATCGAGAGTAACCAACCTCGTACCCAAGCTCTTTAGAGTAACATGCAGGAAATTTAACCAGCCGAACATTAAGTTGTCCCAATCAGCGTTAATTTTAGATTAACCAGGAAATTTTAACATGCAGGGTGTTCTTACAGTGTTGAATTTGACTAGGAGTGAAAACTACAAAGTATAAACAAAGCTAAGACTAAGTTTTTATCGTCGAAACGTTTTGTCTTGCTGTTTAATTTGCAATTTGAGGATAGACTCTGAAATATAACAGTGAAAGTCGTGCAGATGTGTAAAAACAAAGTAGTTTCGCGTTTAACACAAGAATCGCGAAAACAAAACGTTATGCTACATGAATAAACCCGCGTGACCATGCGTGATACGTGTCTCTGACCTGACGTGACGAATTGCTCACGCCATCTTGCGCCATTGTACGTGCTGTATAACACATTGCTTGTCAATACTGACGTCATTAGAAATGACAATTTTTGAAAAACAATGCGCTATATCTTGCAAAATCTATATATTGTACTCAGGGCCGGAGCTACGAGGGGTGACACCCCCAGAAATTCTATTCCAAGTTTCAGTCGGCAGGACTGCTATTTCAGTCGGCAGACAAAAATATTTTTGACGAATAAAACTACTACCGATATGATTTTCACCTGTTATATAAGAAACGGAAATTTTGGTTACTCGAAATTTACTCAGCAGGATAATCATTATAATCGGTGAGTAAAACAAGCCCAGATTGACAGTTAAACCACATAGCCATACAACGTATATGTACCATGTTTGATAGGTAGAACCGCTGAACACAATATATTGCTGCCAAAAACTCAATTATCAAATATGGCGATTTAGAACAGGCTTTAATTAGAGCACAACGGGCGTAACTAAGAATACTGAAATCTTTCATTTTATAAACTAAGAATACTGAAATCTTTCAGATCAGTTAACAATATATTTATAACTTATTAGTGTAAGTATTCAATCTATTTCTGGTTGGATTAAACAAATGACGGGTAATGTTAGATTAAGGCCCCAGTTACACGATACCGGATTCGTATCGGAGCGACATCAATTTTAAGGTGTTTTCCAGTCTTGTCTGCTATTACAACTTTTCATATATGAAGTTTTTGTTTAATTATGTTATATTATCAGAATTTTAAGCGCCAAATTTACCTCGAGTAAAATTTGATGTTGCTCCGATGCGAATTCGGTATCCGGTGTAACTGGGGCCTAGGAGTCGTCTATTAAGAAACTTTTTAACAGCAACTAGTAAATTTGATTGCATTTACGGGGCTCTGATTTTACAGCACTTTGTACTCGTGTGTTGCCATAGCAACGAACTATGTGTTACCAAACTGACATAAATTGAAAGAAGAAACATCAAAATAGATGGAACACGCGATATCTGGTGCATAAAAACTATTATACACCAGTTGAAAACTGTATCGAACTACCTTAATTAAAACATTTTAGTATTTAGTTGTCGATGAACTCTAAATCGCCTAAATAATAGTCGAAAACTGTGGTTTCAAAAGTGCTGCCCCAAGGCTGAAGCAACGTAGAAAACAGTATGAAAAGTAATGTGTTAGTTTAAAAAGATTATTGAACTCTATTTATAATTTTAAAACAGTTGAAATGTTTTTAGAGCATACCTATTGAGTTTGAGTTTGTCTTGATCTTTCGTGTTTTGTTTGAGTTATTTTTATCTTTTGTGTTTTGTGGAAAAGATCCATTGCGGTCCAATTTGTGTAGAATCAGTTATTGAAATGGATAACGAAGAATGTTCAGTGACGTATAGAAAGTATGTACTTGATAAACATACAATAATTGAAAAGTCATGTCATTCACTTCATTGTAATATGAGATAAATATGAAGAGGCATGCAGGATGATATAACTTCATCAGTAACAATGTAAGAATACTTTAGGAAAGAGAATTATACTCTTTGATTATGGGCTATTCAAATAAGAAAAACAAAAATAGACGATACTAAGAAAACAATTTTGTGCGTTGGACAAGTTCAAGACTAACATAAAACAGAAAAGAAATATACAGTTTGGTTTTGGCACTTGAATTGAAAGTAGTACAGACTACTGATGGTTATCTGTTGAAATATATAACAATCGACATACCTTGGAAGTATCAGTGAACAGCGTGCCTAAGCGATTTTGTGAAATTTTTATCACTGCATATCCATTAGCAATAACAGAAGGTCTGCCAATACTGGTACCACTAAGAAAATGTTGCGGACAACGCCCTTCAGATTCACTGAAAAATGAAAATACAACCTTGCTAGCCTACTATAAAATTGGAGTGAATTTCATTTAAACTCCGAGGAGAAACTTTGACTTGTCATGCAATGGTGCCGTTTAAGCTCGGTATATAGGACATTTAAGATTCTATTAATCAAGAGTCTCACAACAATATAATGTTATCATTGGCATTGCAATTTTTTACTGTTTATTACTTCTTACTTTTACTTTTATCACTGCCCTGCACACTGGCTAAAATTAGGTATGCTGAACAAAGGTTACGTGAGTTATGAAACCAATTATGAATCAACAAACATAAAGAATTTAGTGAAATTTAATTAATGATATACGAAGGTGGTTGAGTGTTATAAATATACAAGGTCATTAAATGAACCATAATGTAAATTTTCTAAAGAATAAGAACTAACTTTTTAGCACTCATTTTGCAAATTAATTGAAAGCACTTGACAAGTGGCTGGAGTTTCTCAAGATTCGGTTATATTCTTCGTTATTTTGTCTAATTATTTAAACTCTATTTCTGACATATATCAAATTAATGAATCCCGACTCTTTATGCTAAGATGATACTGAAATTCATTGCTAAAATTCCAGCCGTCCTGATAACTGTTTAAATTGAGGTCAGCAACCTATTGTCGGAATTGATAATTGGCTACACAAAAACCAAGTGTGCGCAAACACTAAAAGACCAAAGTCATAGTTTTTGAACTGCGTGTCTGCATTCTTGCTGATGTTTGGCAGTCGTCGAACTTTGAAAAGGCAGATGGTTTATATAGTTACGTCTAAATCAGTGAATGGTCAATATATCGTGTAATTATTTCTGGTTGCCAATCAATGTTCTATTATGGGACGATCATGTTTCAACACTATCACTGATTGCATCAGTATGTCAAAGGTTTTACCTCAAACATTAGTTTTTGAACTGCGTGTCTGCATTCTTGCTACGAGATTCTTTATTTAGGATTTATAAACCAATTATCGCACCAATCTATTAATGTTGTGTTGTTTGGTAATACACCCTATCAGAAAGTACGTCATTCTGGCTATACAGCCTCGTTTACGTGTAACGTCTTCAGCTGCAAATAGACCTTATGCATAATGACGTCACAAGGCTTGATGCCCACGAGGAATGCTGGTCTTAGTAGTCATCGCCCGGGAAAATTTCGATAGTGGCCATTTTTAATTGTTTAATTTTCCCGGGCGATGCCTACTAAGACCAGCATTCCTCGCGGGCATCAAGCTTTGTGATGTCATTATGCATAAGGTCTATTGAATTACAGAATATCATTGTAGTCTTGAAAACGAGGTGACGTACTTTCCGGAAGCATGTATATTGGCATGACTGGGGCCCACTCTCGCAAAGGAAGTTAAGAAACTTCAAAATCACGCTATGAGAAGTCAGTGAACCTCATGTCTTTTATCAGTAAAGTAAAATAAATTGAGTTCACTGTGAGAAGTATACTTCATAAAAACAGACAGAGTTGTTCTCAAGTTATACGTAGTGAACTTACTTTGTTATCTCTTTAATTGTAGAAGATATTTAGATTTTTACTATAGTTTTATAAAATGAAAAATTGTCCTTTTCAATTAAAAATATGTTAAAATTACGCCAGTTTGCTGGATGGTTGTCCAATACTGTCGAAATTATATACGGACCGTGAAGGTGGTAAATGTTGACAATGATCCGTACGGTTTGTACGGATTGTGAAATGGTCATTGGTCTACACACCGTAGGGACCGTAAGAACTGTTTAAACTGTTTTTTCTCGGATCGTATACGGTTCGTCAAAATGATTCGCGTATCGTGACAAAGCTGTAAAGTGAACATATTGGTGATGTTGTCTCTAAGTCAAGCAAGAAACGTTTGTCGTACAGATCGTACGATAATGAGGTGTTGGAACAACTTGTAACAAGTCTTTTGAGCTCAACAAACTTGTATAGCAAGTTGAGTCAACAAGCTCATGGGAACAAACAGCACGAACACATCCTGTTGACAAGTTATTGGAACAGCATTGCAAGTTGATAATTCAGTGTGTGATATGTGCTCGTTATGAAAGGGGGTTTTAAATAACAAAGTCAAAGACGTTTAATGTGCCAGTTCAAAGGGGGTTTCAAAGAACGAGCTAGGAATATAGGATATAAAATTCAATCTGTGATACGTCGTAGTTATAAAAGAGTTCTTAAAGAACGAGAAATACGATATATAATTTAATCTGTATATATGTGATATTGTGGGTTTTAAAGAACGAGGAATACGATATAAAATAAAATCTCTGATATTATTCTAGTTATAAAAGAGGTTTTAAAGATCGAAGAATACAACATAACAGTCCAGTCTTTGTCTATCATGCTGTGCTAGTTATCAAAGGGTTTAAAGAACGATAAATACGATATATGTTCAACCGTATTGTGTACACTTAAAATCAGGTTTTAATAAGTGAAAACACGATAGGTTTTGTTTCTGAATTATCTGACGATAATTCACACTAAATTAAATAATTACCTCGTCATTCACATTATATACAATTAAGCAATAATTATATAATTCGATAATTACAGACGGCTATTTATAGACCAGCTGTAACATGAAAACAATATAAAATTACTGCATGCAAATTGAATTACAGAATATCATTGACTTTAAATATTGAATGTTTTCGCAAGTTATTAAACATGGTTCATTGTATTACTGTTTGAGTTATGGAAAAGTATTGGGAACGAGGTTGCGTGACTATTCGCGTGAAAACGTGTTGGTATATCTCTCCGGTACGTCATTCGCATAATGAAACTAGACGACAAAGTGCTTGATTGAGGTTGTATGACGTATACATCAATGATGATTTTTTAATTTCAAGAAAACCACATAAAAACATCCTTCCGATGGTTCGTATTTTCTGTTCTGTATCACAAAGATATTTCCTCTTGTGAGATATGTTGACTTAATTTACTCCACGAGTTTGTTCATATTATCGTCACAAGTATTTGTTTTCGGTCTTTTTGTTAAAATTTTGATTTTATGTTTCCACCCTCATTCGTGGATGGACCCGGCTAATGTTCTACTTTGTCTTTCATGAAACTTTGATATGGTAAAACGCCCGTACTCTTTATAGGTCTTGAAATAGATTTTGGGCAAGTTTTGAGATTTTTGAGATATTTTTATCTTATCTTGGATCAATTGGAGTATATATATATATATATATATATATATATATATATATATATATATATATATATATATATATATATATATATATATATATATATATATATATATATATATATATATATATATATATATATATATATATATATATATATATATATATATATATATATATATATATATATATATATATATATACGCTAGTCCCTATAAGTTAGCGCTCTGTGAGAACTCCATGGCCTCATCCCTGCATGGCCTTTAATTATGTTCGTATATATTTAGAAATTAATTCTGCATATAATTGGAAAGAGATTGGTTAAAAGCTTCAATCGATTCCATTCCCATTTAATACTTTCAAATTTTAACAAAAAATCATGAAGCGAAAAATTTATTTTTTTAAATATGAATAATTATCTTCGGTTATCATCTTAAATGAGAGTGATTGCATATGAAGTGCACTTAGAGCTATCGTTGGACTGCCCTCTCAAAGTCAGTGCTACCATATATAGTCATGTATTGTGTGTCCCATTTCGCCGGACGTTGTTCGTTGCCAAGTGTTTGAAGTGTTCGTGAAGCGCATTGAACGGAACGCTAATTCTAAAGCGCGCAGGAAGTTGCATAAAGGTTGAAATATAAGCAAACCTCAGCAAAACCTGCACAGTTTCCGCATTATTAATTAGAATAAAGGCGAGGTTGTGTAACCTCCCTCTGTATACCATTAACTGCCTAACTTCGGTATAACTCGGTATAATATATTTTACTTCCGCTACACTGGCTTAGTACGCATCTGATTGGTTAATCGGATATATCAAACGCATCTGATTGGTTAATGCATGGTAGCTTAATGGTATAGCGGTAGTGGAAGTCAAATCTGAACCTCTATATTATAGCAAATAGCTCCTGCAAGTTATTCCCTGCATATAAACTCCCTTACTGATATATGAGCCCACCCCCATTATATTATAATTATCCTGTGGTATTTTGGGCAACGCAGTTTTTCAGAAAAATATATCGATGGGGGATGTAAATTGTTTTGCGACCTGCAATGCGATTATATCGATACATGAAATAATACTTGCAACTTGCAATGCAACTGATAACATTCAGGTTTGATAGGTCGTCAGACGTTCATTAAGCTATATTGAACAACCTTATAGAAACCACGTCTTTGTTCTTGAATCGTTTTCGGTGTATATAAATTCAGTTATTCGTAAGTAAAATATGGAAAGAAAAGGGTGTTGTGAACCCTTCACTTTTCCTGGAGATAAAATATAAAGATGTTGCACAACTGCATGAGAAAGGAAAAAGATAATTGGTTAAGTATTGTGTCAAAATAAGTTATTTCGAAGTTTTTCTACAAACGGGCAAAGGCCAATATATTTAAGTACTTATCAGCAATCATCAGCATCACTATCTTGTTTTAATTATGTATTTATGCACGTCTTATCTCTAACCTCTAATGTTTTAAAACAGTCTTTAAAAGTTGGCATTAAAAGCCCGTGAGAAAATTTTGAAATCTATTAAAACTGGCAGACACTTAATTTATATCTATATATTTAGTGCACTCTCATTAAAGTAATCAGATCTTAGACGGCATGCACATGATGTTGCAATTAAAACAGTTTTCATAAAAGAGCTTAGCTATATATACGTCTTGTTTTAATAATAGGTTTGAACATCTGCGAACCCGATAATTATATTAATCAAAATATGGGTAGCAAGTATGCTGCTCCCTATACTGCTGAATTATATGCCTGCTACTGAAGATGGAGAAAATCGTGGGATTTTACTGCACCATCACGCGAGGTTTTGCTATTCCACGCGAGATTTCCATTATTTTATAAATCTCGCGCGAATCGGCGATGGGCGGTAAAATCACACGATTTGCGGAATTTGTGATCCATGTATTGTTACTTGATGACTTTGATGGTTGACTACCCTATATTCGATTTGATTTTTTTAAAACTCATGGAAGTAGAGTTTGTGATTGATTTTCTCCTGTACTTCGAAGGTTTTTCACTAACCCACCCGGCAGCCACAGGCGCCCTTGGGAGGCTTCGACTCGATCACCTTTGAGCTGCGTCCTTCACAAGGAATGATGGTTATCACTTGCCAAGTTCATCTTTGCCGATATGTATACTCCCGCATGTGTTCAATTGTGGATAAACACAATTGCATATATACGTCAAACGCCAAAACTTAAACGCCAGAACTCGGGTCAACATTTGCAAAACGCATCAATCAGTGTTAAAGTTGACTTACGTAGTTGTTTAGTGCACATATCTGAATCCTGTACTTCCTGACCTGTAATATTTTATACCTCAAAGTTCATTGCAACGCGTGCCGAACATGCATGACTCCTGCCTTTATACAAAACTCGAAATTGCAAAAGCTCAACCTCTAACCGTGAAAAACACAATGGACGTGTATACATTATTTAATCGAATATGAATGAGGGCATGGGAATACAACCTTCCAGAAAAAAGTACGTCATCTTGGCTATAGAGCCTCGTTTTCGTGGTTGAGACAGGCTTTAACTGATGTATTTTCCTGAAGGGCGTATTGTGTTTTGCAAAATGCTACGAACAAATAGAAGCATATAAATGTTTAATTTTGCGATTTTTCTAGAATCGGCTTATAAGTTAAAACAAACAAATTAACTTGCTTTATTACGACAAATTACAAGTAAGTGCCAGACAGATACAGCTAATTCCGTTGTCCAGAGAAAACCGCTAAATTTGACCTCTAAGCGCGAAAAGAATTATTATTATGGGATTGTTTATGCATACATGTCAGCACATTTATGCTAATCAAGTGAATTTAATTCCCAAAGGAGTCAAGCATATCACACAAACAACTTTCTTTTGCATTACAAAGTTCAAAAATCCAATGAATTCTGCCACGTTTGCTTTTGAATTGAGTTAGACGAGCAAATAAAATCCAAAAAAGAAAATCAACGGGAATGCCGATACCAAAACGGCTTGTGGGACGTAAATAAGTGTTTTGTAATGTTGTATAGTAAATAAATAAGTGTTTTGTTGTGTAGTATATAAGTGTCGAAATATGAATAATTCACCGGTTATTGGAGTGAACTTTGAAACCAAAACTAGATAAATGGAACGCCGTAAATGTTTAATAAAAAAAGTTTAATAAAATGAACTTTCGAAATTCACGGTTGACACTGCACCCATTCTATTATTGACCGGTCAATAATTGTTTCATTGTTGACCGGTTGCCCCCTCGCCAAAGCATGCAGTGAACATGACATGACGTTTTGTGGATCGGCACGTGATACACTTTTGACCAATCGGCAAACAGCAAAATTGAACTTTGACACTTACTCTATAACAAATTAAATTGTGTAGGGGGTTTCCTATTTCCCTCAACCTCTTCAAATTCACCTGTCACCAGAGAATAAAAATTTACGAAGGGATACTAGTTAATCGCAACCGACGGCTTAAGTTTTCGGTTTTGGTAGGTCACAAATCGGAATAAATCATGTAAACCAGTAATATTGAATCGAAATTCAGGGGCATTTTTACCTCTAAATTGTACATGTAAACCAACAATCATCTGCGGAAAATACAATCGTTCGTACAAAACAATTAAATACTACAATAATTCTTGCCAAAACGAAACAAACGTCGCCAAAAATGAAATTTTAACGGAGCGGCTGAATTTTAGGCTTTACCCTTCCAATTTCGAGGAATTCCTTAGATTCTGGAAAAACATCCTTAGTTTTAGTAAAAGTTCCTTTATCACGGATTCACGGTCTCACCAAAATTGTTTGGCTGAATGCCTATATAGGGTATGTAAACTGAACTTTAATTTTAGACATTTATTATAGTTTAAAAAAATGACATCTACATTGATGGGCTTTCATATGTTGATATTTCTTGTCATTATTTGTCAATATTCAATGCATTATATAAGTCCAGAAATTTCCTATGAAATTCCCTAAAAGTTTAATTGCCAAAGAAATTTTGCATTGTTATGGACCTCATACTGATTCTCTTTGAGTCCCATTTCTGACAAAGTTTCCATATTAAGTCTCACAATAATAAAACGACTTCATAAACAAACAAAAGGCAACAATCGTAATCTCAATCACGATCAATTTTTTTCAGATCACCGCATATGCAGTAGCCCACATTATGTTGCTGACATGCTACTTTGACGAATGTCAGAAGGATCAGATCGTCTGTTCCAAGTGCCCATGTGCATGCTGTCTGTTACTGTATTAGTTTTGTTTAAAATTCATTTTTGAAGATGCATGGTTTAGATTTCGTCTGGTTTCTGTTGGGTGTGCTGGTTAAATTATGTTTCTATTGTCCGATCCGAAGATTGTACTAGTTCTTCCAAGAATTCCTGTGCATGCTGGCCATTACTGCAATTTTGTTGCACAAATGATTTAATAAGTTGCCTGCTTTTGATTTCTTGTTCTCTCTTGATTTTCTCTTTGAAACTCTTCATCTTTTTTTCTTTCAGCTTCATCTCTACTTGACGCACCTGCTCCAGCAGTGTTGATGAGTCAGCGCACAACCAATCTATTGAACCTACAGTTTGCATGTATAAAATATGATAGGTGAGTTTTTGCTCCTCTCAAATAAGCCTCCCTTTTCAAATTCAGAGGAGGAAAATCAGGAAATTAAGTCGAAAGAAACATGTGTATTGATTTGATTTACGAGTTCGCATGGAAGTTTACGTTAGTCTTTTGCCTTTGCTTACATGCTGCAATTCGGCAAAATCCACTCTATAATAAGGCAAAATCCACTCTATAATAAGCCCTTTGGCTTCTGTCTCCATTACTGACCCCCACCCAAACCTAGTGCAATAAACAAGACCCCGTGGGACTCATAGAGGATTCACAGTATATTCATAAAAGTTATTTAGTGTCAGAAGCGTAATTTGGTGGCGGTGGAAATTTTTATTTTCATAAACTTTTCTGATCATATTATTTTTCATATCATATTATCTTAGTCATATTATTTTTTTATCAAAAATAGGTACGCTAAGCGTACATGTATCTGCGCTTACATGTAATTGCAAGTTTTTGGTGATGTAGTTATTTTAGTTAGTTGTTTTAGTTGGAGTTGTAACTATACCTCAAACAGTAGGTAGCCTATACCGTCAGCTTTAAAGTGACAACAAGTCTGTATATAAAAAGTGGGTGTGTTTTGCCGGTTTTGACGAGTGAGTGATCACGGGCGTAGTATGCAAAGAGTTAAGATGGTGACCTCACACCTTTCTTTAGAAAATAAGTCGCTATAGAACACAGGTTATTTTGTCTGTAAAATTTATTGAATATGGTTTCAGGCTTTCAAGAACTGAACTAGAGGCCGGTTTATAGTACAAGCGTGACAACAAGTGAATTCGTAGTCAGAGTACAGCCAATTTTTGAGCTACAGAATGTGAGAAAACGCCAATACGGCCTTTCGGCTATCGTTTCGTTTCTCAGTTTCGTTTCAAACTATGAAAAATTTTTGAAGATCGGACTAAAACTATTTCAAGTATCTTGATACAGGATCTCAAATTTGTTCAACATATATAGTTGTATCAAAACATCAACTCTTTGTACAACTGACATCTTGAATTATTTTGCTCATCGTGCAATTTGCAAAGACGTGCAACAAGCTTGTATTGTTTTTTTGGGAAACAGTAGCTTTGCAGGAACGTTTGTTTGTGTTTGCATGCAAAATTTCGTTCCAGCTTACCGATTGAAACATTCTCGAAATAAATACATGTGCTTTTTTCCACAAAACAAAACAGTTATATTCATTGTTACGCTTGTTCAAAGAAGATTGAACTTTGTTGTCTGCAATCAACAAAGAAAGTATATTCACACTGGTTACGTTTTTTAGATATCCTACTTAGGTTTAAGATTGTAATTTATAGTTGTTTGATTGTAATTTATAGTTGATTGTAATTTGGAAGCTGTTGTCTTGTAAAAATAATAAAATTTCTATGACTTTGAACTTACTTGCATCAGCAGCTGTAGCTCCAGGGCAAAGTGATTTTTTGCGTTCCTGATCTTTCTTTAAAACTTCTACTGCTTTTCCTTCCAGTTCACATCTTGCGTGTGGGTAATCCTCTAATACCTTCATTAAATATAGCTAGAGTTATCACGACTGATTTTCTATCAGTAAGAAACAAATTCTTGGATCAGGTTTTTGTAGTATTCGGAATTATTAAAGCCTATCAGGCCTAGCCAGGGAGTTACCAGAATACCAATATACTCGATAACATACCTGAAATTCCAGGCTGCATTAGGCTGGATTATCAGCCGTGATTTGGGGAAGGTGAGCTCATAACAAACAGACTTGCAGTGTGGCTCTTTTGGGATTGACGCACCAAGGGAGGCTGGATGTTTCCCGAACTCAACGAGCAAAGCGAGGTGATTTCGGGAAGCTGCCGGCCTTCCGAGGTGCGTCAATCCCGGACGAACCGCGCTGCAAGTATGTTTGGTTTTTATCCCATACTACACAATTAAATTTTATGCGAAGAAAATTTCAACTCAGTACCCACGTCTCACACTATATTTCGCAAGCATATACCTTTCTCGATTCTTAAAGATGTGCAAGCTCTTATGATCTACGTAATTCTCTATTTGCTTTTTCGTTTTTTAACGTCCTCTTAGTTTTCTGTTGCTTTTAAATATTTTAGATTTTGAAAAACCAAATGTGCATGCAGTTGAGTGGAAATTATTGCACCGTTGACGTCAACAATTGCAAATACGGACCCTATGACGTCATGCCATTAATACGATGTGGCTTTACGAACAAAAACAAACTGATTTCTCCTTTGGTCGCTTGCAGACTTTGAGAAAGCAGAATTTTGAAAATTAAAAAAATAAAGATGAATGAAAACCAAAAAAGCGACAAAAGGAAAGGTCCTGAAATATTTTTTGACAAATATTTCAAAGAAAGGAGCATGAATTTTCTGCAAGTGGCAAAAGGATTCGTTGTTATTTGGAAGAATTTTTACGCACAGAGGCATGTGAACATCCTTTACATCTTTTAAATAAATAATAAGACAATTATCCTTTACATCTTTTAAATAAATAATAAGACAATTACCGAATACGGTTTTCACCCAGAATATGAAAAATCATCAAGGCCTCTGTGTTTTTCATATTCTGCTCAACCTCATTCAATAATTGTCAATTGACTGGTCAGATTAAAATCTAGATGCACTAGAGAGATGCACTGTTTTCAGCTGTAGACTATTCATCTTAATTCGCAAACAATGAGAAGTACTAACCTCTTGAAGATCAATTTTGCTGAGCTTAAAAAGCTGTGAAAATCCAAGCGAATGTATGGATGCTGTTCGTCGATTTCCGACACCTTCAATATCAAGAATACTGATTTCTCCGAAATGATTTCCAGCAGATAGAGTAGTAACAATATGACCATCAACCTCCACCTGAAGTAATCCTTTATTCACGATATACATCTCATTTCCCACTTCCCCTTTCTGGCATACCTTGTCTCCAGGGCAACATTGCGTCAACTGTAATCGAATGACAAGATCACGTAGCAGTGATGGCTCACAGTCTTCAAATATTGCCACCTGCAGATTCAGAAAGCGGTTGCAAAAATTTTAAATGTTGCAAGATAATTACACTCTATATCGTGTTGGTAGAGTGTTCTCTGTGTTTATTCAGCTTAAGCCAATACTAGCCATGAATTTTCATGAGTAGCAATTGCTTTTGAGGTTAGAGAGGTGAATGGTGATAGACTAGTGTCTTAACCAGGAAGAATCGTTAACACTCATTGCCTTAGTTTTATTACGAAACTGATTTTTTATTTAACAACTTGGCCCCATTTCTAATCGATTACCTCATGAATGATGGGCAATGGAAAAAAGGGAAAAAAACAATAAGCTATCCATATACGCAACCCCTAAGCTCCCCTAAAGTTATTTTGTTCAAACGTTCTTACCTTCTTTAGTGTGTCCAGGTTAACATGAAGCAGAAGGTCAGCCTTGCATTTCTCTGGTAACCACTTGAATGTATCTTCATCGTGCAAGTCATTTTTCTCCATCCAAAGGTAATCAAACCATTTTATCACACGTTTTTGTAACTGTTCTGGAACATTGTGGGCGTGCATGTACAGTTTGATCTCATTTAGCTGAATCAAGAAGCAATGAATTAGTGGGAATCTGAGAATGAACAATGGCATAGAAAAGCAGGAATAAATATCTAATTACACGTGAAACTTTCATGTTCTTGTCAAGAGCTTCTAACGTGATTTAATCTGATGGCTGAGCCTATTGAAACTTCAATCTCGTTCCCCGAGCCTGCGATCCTCGGGAAGGAACGCGAGGCTCTGGGATAATCCGTTTCAGGGAGGAATCTGATTGGCCATTGAAATGAAATGCGTAGTTCAATCTTAGCCAGGATTCTTGGCTTCCGGTAACGGATTATCCCAGAGCCTTCGATTCCTTCCCGAGGATCGCAGGCTCGGGGAACGAGATTGATTGAAACTTATGCTCGTCATCCATAAGCGCCATTCAAACGAGTCCACCATCGTCCACTATTGTTGGTTCAACAACTTTTGGACGATGTTGGATAGTTGTTGGATAAAATTTTAAACCCAGGTTACCAAACAATCTACCGCTGTCCAAGGTAAGGCCTATTTCAGACGTCGAACTTTTCATGTGCCGAACCTAAAGGCGGATTTCCAGGAGCAGCTCGCTGCGAGTGCATGCATGAGCACTTTCATCCAATCACAATGCTAAACAGTTAATTTTAATTAGATGCAAGCACTCGCAGCGAGCTGCGAGGAGCTTCGTGCGAGGACTGGAAATCCGCCTTAATGCAAGTGAGCTCAAACGTGTTTTCATCATTTCCGCCCCATCTTGACAAGTGTCCTTGACAAGTTTACTTTCTATGGTATGGTCAACAAAGTTTCCCTTGACAAGTTTTGTTGTTCCTATGCACGGAATTGCACGGAATGTTGTTAAACATCCCTGGTTTATCTCACATCTTTTGTTTGCCAAAACCATAGAAGTTTTTTTGTAGTTTGAGCACTCGTCACGTTTTCCTTGGCGACCGTACACACGAACAAATTTTCCTTGTCGAAAAGCTGGCATGGCTAGCTTTGGAATAAGGACTCCTCGCGGCAGGGTAAAATTGTCAAATTTGGAACAGGCCTTATACGCTTGTGGCACACCACCAATACCAGATTAGTATATAATTTCAGTATAGAGCCTGGTTTTAACAACAAACCTTTGTATGAATCTCACATCTTTCCATGGTCATGCTCGTTATCATATCACATGCATTACCAACAATCAGTGCAAAGACAAGAACACCAGCCAAATACATAACAGTCACAAACAACATTGTCTGCGGGGTGTTAGGACTTGGTAAATTTCCAACGATTGTCATTGTGATACTGGATAAGTAAAAGCAGTAAAGATATTGCCGGGTAATCTGTAGGGAAAATATGTAGAATGATGTCAGAAGTTGAAAGATAAACCGAGGAGAGAATGAAATCGAAATGTATTTTTTCCCGCTCTCATTTCCTCTTACCCCAGCACCGCTAGAAATAATATGTTGGATAAGCTTCTACAAAAACCGAAAGTTTTAGATATTGAACTTTTTAAAGATAAAATCGCCTGATACATGATATTACGCTAGCTAGCATGAAAATGAACTGACGTTATGCTTTTGAGGTAAGCCAATCTATACAAATTTACTCTATTTTTATGTTATTGAGCACTGAAATTTTTTAATCAAAACACATGCACTTATATATTTGCACCCGTATAACGGTTGTTAGTCTTGATTTCGTAACCCGCACTTTAAAATGAAGCAATTTCGATTCGACTTTACACAACCACATTTGGGTCTATTTGAAAAATTTCATAAAAGAATGCCGAAAGTGGTATCAGACGCATGTGATGGAAAGCTTAATTTGTAATTCTACCAGAAATTGTTCCTTTTCTTGAAATTACTGAAAGGATTTACAACTTTCTTAGTTGACTAATGTATTTGCTAGCAATAGACCTTACCTATTATTCTCTTTTACCCTAAGGCCTCGTTTCCATGTTAATTAACATATTTTAGCATGTCGAAGGCAGATAAAGATTATATTCCCATGTTTTCCTGGACGAATTTGTTTCTTGCTGTTCTTAGACTCAATAACAAAGTAATTTTCAACCCTATATTCTTCTGTGCAGTGTGTTTTTTTATTAAAGTGTGTTTATCTTCAAACTTGGGTTAATAAACACACTTGTGAGTGTTAACAACTAAGTAACACGGTAGAAAAGGTGTGTTTTTCTGAAAGTCTGTTATCTAACACATTCACCTCCATCGCTGTGTATTAAGCACTGCACACTGTGTGTTATATAACGCACTCTGTGTGTTATTTAACTCACAAAGGTGTGTTACGTCGAAATCGTAAGAGTAAAATGTGTTGTATAACACACCTAACATGCTATATAACACGTTTTTGTGTGTTTTGTAGCACACCTATTTTTAAGAGTGTACTAAGCACAAAACATGAGTAAGTATTTGACATGAAAACGAGGCCATTGGGTAAAAGAGAATAATCGGTAAGGTCTATTGTTAAGAATAACATTTTATGACCTTACCTCGGCCCATTCTCCCTCGAGTACTGGATATACCCATGGTTCAGATCCATAACCCATACTTTTGGACACCAAGAAATAAGCACAGGCAACCCAATGGATAATCAAGAACACGTGATGTACCAACATAGCGAGATTGAACAGGTTAGGACGATTGGTAACCACTTGTATTCGTTCATAAAACGACAAGAAACGATGAAGCTTGAATAGTCTTGCTAACCGAAATACTGGATTTACTCCAAAGATGAAATAAAGTAAATCTAGCGGCATGACACTCAGACAATCAAGCCAAAAACCGAATGTTTTCATGTAGTGGTATCTTGTTTTTAAAATATCAATAACTAATTCACCGTTTTCCATATATCCTGTTCGGGATTGCATATAAATATCCAATAAAAATATCAAGTCTATGATATAATCTAAGACAAAAAGGCCTCTATAGTGTCTATCCATTCCTTCAACAAATGAAATACGTAAAATAATAGTCCAGTAGTTGTAACCAACGCCTATAGAGACTATAAACAGCCACATGAGGTACCTGGTGTCAAAAGGATCTACATTTATGAATCCGGATTGTTTCTTCACGATTGTCGTGATATCTTTTGATCCCACATCTGCAGTGCTTGATGATATTTTGACACCCTCTTCTTCTTTTAAGTGGTCATCCTTACCAGGCAGGTTGGAGTATTTCTTAAGGAATGGATCGTCGTTATGTGATTTTGGAAAAAATTTTTGGACATGTAATACTCGCATGGCCAGATCTGCAAATTTTCCTTCATGGTTTTCGACAGGATTTTCAGGAATGGTTGAATCATTTGGTTGATCAAGGCGTTCAATTATGGTTGTCGCGTTTTCAAATAATTCTTGGAAATTTTGTCGGTAGTCCAGATCCTATAAACAAGTGATGTCTTGTTATTAATTATATTTCTTCTTTTCCGGAAGACCACTTAATTATTAAGCTGCCAGAATTTCATTAAATTTCAACTTCTCCTCTTATTATTTTCTTTTTATTATTTGTATTACAAAATTATTTCTTTAATATATAAATATAACTAAAACTACACCACCAGTGGAATAACACCACTACAATCGAACAACATGACCAACAACTGGAACATCAACAAAATAATAATACTCAACAACGTAACGAGAACAACAATCAAAAGATTAATGTTGCCCCTGATGCTTGTACGCTTTGCGTACCTACTTTTATAAACATTCCACGTGACTCTATTGTAAGATGTATTGAAAACATTTTGATTTATATTAAATCATATTGATCAGAAGATATTTCGTCAAAATATATTAGTCATTAGCTAGAAAATACTAATAATATAGCAATCCTTTATTGTGTAGTTTGTATAGGGATTCATGCATGCACCAAACGTGCTTTTAATCAAGACATGCTTTGTCTGAAATTCTAGTTTACATTTAATGTACATTAGCGAACTACACTGACCTCTGCGATACAGCTGTCCTCCTTCATGATAAATATATATATCAAGTGAAATTTCTTTCTTTGTATCGATAAGTTTACTAAAGCTAATTTCAAACACCAACAATGTCAGAACTTTGTGAAAATGTTTAGTTTTCATAAACAAGCGGCATTCTCGTCTATCATACTTTGAACATTTGTTTGTGAAGAAATGATTTTGAGACGCAGGGATTCACTCTGATTTTGTTCTTCACAGTCAGTCTTGCTGTGAGCCTACCACATGAAGATTTAGCTTCATTATTCAATGCTACAAACGATGCAATCATCTGCTAAATGATATTTCTATAAGGTCTGTTTTGTACCGTATATGCAAAAACGTGTTTGAGCTGAAAATACTTGTCTTGATCATGAGTTCGGCTCATACCAATGCATATAGTTGATTTAACGTATTGAATTAATCATACTTATTGGAAATTTTGAGATAATTGGAATGCACGGAATTTTCTTCCCCAAAATGTCAAATTTAATAACATGCAGAGTGAAGAATCAGTTATTTTATTTTTGGGTGGATATTTTGGTACGTTTTCTCTGTCTAAAGAAAGGAAACAACTCAGATCAACGTTTTTGAGCCAAGGAACATGCATGCACATTAATGCTTGAGTTTGTTTCCATGCTCTATGAGGCAAACAAATTTCTTGAGAACTATACTATATATAGCATTGTAGCTACATCATAAACTATTGGGGGGACAGCCGTACTTGGAATTAATTGTTAATTATTATCGATTTAGTGGATTTTTTCAAAAAAAACAACACGTTTATTCATCTTTATAGGCTTTTTTAGAATGCTTCACATCTAACATTTCCCTTTAATTTACGTATACTTTTTCCAGCATGTATAGAGACCCTAACGTGTACTGATTTTCAAAGCCAGGCCAAGAAATATTTTTATTTAGTAACAAACTAATTTTTGTAATATAATACTAATAAAATTAACTCACTATAAAATCATAGATTTAACTTGTGCCTTGTGCATGGATTGTACATAATCGTATAGGATGCTTTTCATGCAATTGACAATTGTCAACCTTCATGTATATGAAAACAAAGGTTGCATGTGTGAAAACAAAGACATTATTGTTGTTAATTTCATTGTCTTGCGTGTAATTATTCCCTAAAGCTAAACAGAAAGTGTATTTTGTTAATCATTGACTCACATTGTACTGCATACAGTATAATCGTTTAGGTTCACAATAAATTCGACAGTTATCATTTGAAAAGACAATAAAAAGTTACAAGCATGCGCGCCATGTTCTTGCTTCAGCACGAACTTAAGCGTGAAAAGACGTTTTGAGACATTCACTTTAGTAGGACAGATGTACACTCTAATCAGTAAGAACTGTATTACTGCAGGATAACATGCACGTACCCTATCACGCTGTATGCACAGTGTGGCTAGATAAAAGCATTCGTTCTCAGCCAATGTATTTGGATGTCCGATACAAATGAGGTCCTGCCGAGACTTTGTGTGTCGTAACGAAACTTGCTGTGGGACCACCACAGAGATGAAATTACTTCGTTAGCCCAAATTTCAAAAGATGTCATTATCCACTCAGTAAAGATTTTTAAAATTATATATTGCAGACAAATTATTGCACAGTTTTTATAGACACAGAAAAATGCAGATAATAATTTGATATCCGTTCAAGTTGCATTTCATAGACAGTCTGGAAAGGACATTTGCTATAAGAGTGTAAAGGTTTTGAAAAACAATGAAACCACAAGACTGTATACTATACCCCTTGTAACGACGGTTGTTAACGTTTTGTTTTGACATGAAATTTGTATGCACGCCCCCTAGCCGTTTTATTTGTCTGTTGGTCTTTAAAGATTCTTAAACAATTTATGCAATAAATCAAATTTTGGCCGGGAACGTACAAAAGGCTCGCTGCTGTGGTCGATGTTGCATTTGTGGATATTCAATGTGTACGAACGCCTGTCTTAAAAGGTAATGGCGTAAAGCTGCGCAAAGGTATTAATGATTGTAACGTTTTATATGCATATTATGTTTGACAGGGAGCTAAGCGTTGTAAGTGTGTGGATTTAACTAAATGGTGGGATTATATTTACAATTACGAGATCGATGTGTGCATGAACTATGTTGTGACATATTTAAATTGTCCTTCGGAGAAGAAAGTTCTGCCGGGTAATGTTAATGGGATTTACGACCTACATTTTTGACCTTTATAGAAATGGATGTATAAAAGACGGCACTAGCTGTCTATATTATAGGGATTCTCCGTTTATCTTTCTTGCTTAGTTTTAGTTGTCATATAGAACAATGAAATTTCGTAAGAAACCATTATAATAGCAAAATGGCGGCCATCTTATTTCCAACAATCCTTTGCAAGCCAAATTAATCAACAACTTACACAACAGCTTATTGAAAATACCGAAAACACAGTGGTTTTCTATTCAATGCATGCATCAGTCGCGCATTTTTATTTATATAGATTATAGACTCGCAAAACAAAATAAATAGTACGTGACACATATAAACAACCACAAGAAAGTAAGACGAAGATTTTACTATGCATTCTGCTAATCTTTGTGGTTAATTTGTTGGTGAATGCATGCAGTTGGATATATAGAAGCTTATTCCTATGTACATACTAGTCATACCTTATTCGTAAATATTATACACTATAACTGTGCTTTTCATTTTGTCTTTATATAGATCTAAGTAATTATTTATATGATGACTCGACGTGTCCTGCGGAGCCCCATCAACTGCACCTGATTAAAATTCTATCGCCGCTTTACCCCGATGCCCTGCTGTTTGTGAGCCGCGCAGTGACTGCAAGAAATTTATGTGGATAAAAGTGTCGGTTTTAACCGTTTTTATTGTTAAAAGACTCAGAAACGTAGCACTAGTAGATGTCATATCAACGTTGTCTGAATGGGTCGCGACTATACAGAAGAAGAGAAAGCGTTTCTTAGTCAAGTTACAGCATCTGGCAGCGGATTGCAAACAACGTCAACAACTCTGTCAGTCCAAGATAGGCAAGTGGAAAAATCTAGTAAGGACTACTTAATATTTGATCCTACAGGTAAAGTTTGTTGTTCTTTATAGCATTAGAATTGGCTATGTAGCATCGCTACATTGCATGCATACCTGCATGTTTAAACAATGCGATTTGTTGCGCTGTTCTTAGATCCATTGACAATTATATAGAAAACCTAAGCCATAAATATCATCTGTTATATCACCAAGTAACTACATGTAATGCTGTGATGTTAGTAAAAAATCGAGTGGTAAAGCTTTAGTTATAGAGACAGCCGCTCTTCACGTTTAAAATCACGAAAGTGAAACTGTATAGATAATAACCCCCCCCCCCCTAATTTCAAGTGTGTTAAGAAGTGCTTATATTCTTGTGCTGCATTTATATAACTTGTTTGACATTTTATTATGCAAGTGAGCAAGACGATGGAAAATATACCGAGTGACTGGGGCACTTAATTTTAGGACTCTTTTTATTATTGCTCAAAAATCAGTTGGTAAAGGTTCAGAAGCCCACGCTTAATTAATAAACGTGACAATGAAATTTGAACAATGAGAAAATGGTATAATAACATTTCTGCATTTTTGTAGGTAATACCCTATATTACTGGTTGTTTGTTGTGGCAGGAGCGGTTGTATACAACTGTTGGACAATAATCTTCAGAATATCATTCTTCGAGACAAAGGAGCATGATCCTTACTGGATGACGTCAGACTACCTTTGTGACGTTATTTACCTTGCCGACATGTTTGTGGCGTCTAGAACAGGCTTTCTACTCGAAGGCATACTTCAAAAGAACATAAAACAACTTCGTCAACATTATTTAAAATCTCCATTTTTCTATATAGATATTCTATCTGTTTTACCCTTCGAACTCTCTCATATAAACGAAGCATACAATCCTGTGTACCGCTTGAACAGATTATTGAAGTTCTACCGATTTTGGTATTTTCTGGATAGATTTGAAAGCCGTACAAAATACCCAAATATTTTTCGTCTAGCATCACTTAGTCAGTTTATACTCGTTGCTATTCACTGGAACGCTTGTATATATTTCCTTTTATCAAGACATCTTGGACTTGGTTCAAATGACTGGGTATATCCTGGCAGTCATTTGAATTTAACAACAGAGTACTTATCTATGACAAGAAAGTATATGTATTCATTTTATTGGTCAACTTTGACTCTGACTACCATTGGAGTACCACACCCAAACACCAATATTGGATATGCTTTTGTGACAGTTGATTATCTTATTGGTGAGTGAGTCTTTGATTAAACAGTTCAATTATTCTAAGAAAACTAATTTTAGATTCGGGGACGGCGGAACTGGAAATGCAGGAGATGTGGTTAAATACACTCGTCACTCGTGCCAAATACAGCTGTGGCAAGGTGGCCAGAGATTCCCTTTGCTTTTAGAGGACTATTGGTTATTAATTGAAAGTCGTTGTAATTTCTATTTCGTTCTAACTAATTATTAAAATGCATGTCATCTCATGTAATGTAGATAGACCTCTGAACAAAAATCTAAAGACATTCCCTAGGTAGAGACTGCTTTACTATAATAAAGTTGAATAAAGTTGCATTGGTTTGCTTTGTAGTCGACAGATATGCGATGAAAATACCCTTTGACAAGAATCTGTACCCATTCGTCGTTTCATTCATTGGCGTAGGGGAGCAGCCAAAGTTTATTCTTATTACAATATAACTTATTTCGATCTAACAACATTAGGCAACTTAAAAATGGCCGTTCTAAAATACGTGAAATAGCGTTCTAATGAATCTAAAAATTCAAAATTTTCCCGGGGGAGCATGCGGATTCCTCGTGCCTTTGGCGCTCGCATTTCAAATTCCATAAAAATCTCCCCGCCCCCTCCAAAGTTTAGACCCTGGCTACGCCATTGGTTTCATTTAAAATTTAACGAACTTAGAATGATTTTGTATACAGCTATTTCAATTAAGGTTGTCCCCCAAGCAAAGCGGAAAAGTCGAATACGAGCGCGAAAGGCTGCTGGGAATCGCTAATAAATTCATTCATTTATTAGCGAATCCCAGCAGCCTTTCGCACTCGTATTCGCCTTTTCCGCTTTGCTTGGGGGGCAACCTTAATTGAAATAGCTGTATACTATATAGGTATTTGCATATACTTATGTTAAATTATGACCATGTTCATTAGATACTTTTATTATTGAGCAAACTTGTCTTGAACGTTTTCCTCAATTTATATGCAATGAAATTGAGATGTATTTCTTTTTTTTCTTTCCAGGTGTTCTTCTATTTGCCACAATTGTTGGCAATGTTGGTAGTATTGTTTCCAATACCAAAATGGCTCGTGTTAATTTTCAAACAAAAATGGACAAGTTAAAAAGATACATGTATGTTCACAAGGTTCCCAAACGCTTATATGACCGTGTTATAAAATGGTTTGATTATTTGTGGTCAAGTAAACAACACGCAGGTGACGATGCTGTTTTAGATACATTGCCGCATAAACTCAAGGCAGAAATTGCTATCCATGTACATTTGGATTCTCTAAAGAAAGTGGAAATATTTCAAAATTGTGAAGGTGGATTTCTTTGCGAGTTGGTCCTCAGGCTGAAACCGCAACTGATATCTCCAGGTATTATATCATGGTAATGAATTAGTGCAGACTAGATATTAAATCATTGTGTAGGGATCGACTGTGTGAATGTCTAACCATTTTTTGAAAGATAAAAATAGTTATTCATGTGACGTTGCCTTAGATATTAAGATAAAGGTGAATAACTGAGATTGGTACTATGATGTGGGTACTATATTAAACATGCATGGGAATGTCTGGAAACTCAGTCTATTTTAATACAATTTACCCGATTTTTTTCATTAAAATTTCATGATATTGAAAATGGGGAGGGAGGCGTTCCCAAAATAATCAAAATCTGATTTACACTATACAGTTTATACAAGCACAACAAATTATCTTTAGTTGATTTATTTTGAAATAATATAAAAGGGAAGTTGAAAACAAACATCTGTATATTAGTCTGTTGGAGTTTGTTTGTATTGCATCTGTTGGAGTTTGTATTATTTTACTGTTTTTAAAAAATTCGACTAGAATTGAAATGGATCTAATGCCGGGTTTTGGTATTCTTTATCAGGAGATTTTGTTTGCCGTGCTGGTGAAGTGGGTCATGAAATGTACATTGTAAACCGTGGAAAGTTGGAGGTTTTGTCGGAAGATGGTGGCGATGTGTTGTGTGTTTTACAACCTGGAAGTTACTTTGGCGAAATTAGCATACTGGATTTGGGAGGACGACACGGTAACCGTCGTACAGCTTCAGTGAGATCCGTCGGGTACTCGGATTTATTCCGATTGTCAAAACAAGACTTGACGTCAGTCCTGGAAGATTACCCTGAGGTTAAAGGAAGGATTGAAACGAACGCCCGTCAGAAACTGGAACGGGACAGAAAACGCACAATGTCTTCAAAGAAGAAGCGGCCAGTGATTGAAGTAAGACGAGGTTCCCAGAAAACTAGTGAAGAATTAGCAATGCAGCTTGAGATGCTGAAGAAATCTAACGCTGAACTTGCACAAGAGTTATTTCACGTAAAAAGTGTGTATAACGAACGTATTGCCAACTTAGAGTCGGCACTTAGTGCCTTATTGAGTAAACGAAGAATGTCAAGTCACAGAATGTAATAAACTATTTTTCGAATAACTTCTTCTAATGTACTACTTCTATAAGTATAAACAAATTTAATAGACGCTTTTACTGTCGACTGTTTGTCTAACTTTGGGGTGCAAGGCGGTTATTTTGCTACACAGTGGCGTAGCCCAAGGCTTCTGGGGTAGCCTGCATCGCAAACACATATTAATTCAAATGTCTGCAGACTGCATATAGCAAAAAGACTTAAAGCGCGTTTTGAAAACTTGGCCTAAACGAAAATTGATGTGTTACCCTGAACATGTTTTGTACATGATCAGATGCACTGACTAGTCAGTGCAAAGGAGTTCAATGGTACAAAGCCACTCCTGAGAGGCTTGAAAGGTTTCAAATCATGAATACGACAAATTGCTACTTTATGCTTGTGGGAGGGGATACAGAAAATTCGGGCAAATTTATTACAAAATTCTGGTTATATTTTTTACTATTTTTGCCATAAATATTTGGGCAAACTTTCGAGTGACCTCACGGAAAGGATTAGCCTCGCACGCTTATATGAGGCCTTATGGGTTGGACTGCTTTCAGACAAAGAGAATGCTAGTAAAGAGGACGTTGTGCAAAGTACACGTCGTTAACTGATCTGGTTCAATTCTAAGGAAAAAGTGAAGTAAAACGACAGAGCGCAAAACTAAAAGACATTGTATTTTTAATTGTATGTAATTAATTAATATGGAAAGAAATGTGAACAGGTGGATCATTGAAAGTATATACAATGGCAATGCACGAGATGAGAACGACCATAGTCTATATAGCTTATGTGGTATATATGATCACTGCAACTCTGTATTGCAATATATTTGATCTGTTCTTCCGTCTCGCATGAAAGCATGATTTGTAATTCCATGATTTTTCCGAGCTCATTTGACGGCCCTCTTTACGCCAAGTATATTTTAGATTGCAGTAGAAATCTGAACCCATTCGAGACATGAGTTTACAACCATATCAACGAGCTCTAGTGTCTTCACTCGCCTTCGCAGAAAAGCCTGGACAATTTTAGACAACTTTATTTACTCACAATTTAAATAAATGTCTAACTATAAATATGTTACTTTCATATTCTATTATTTATAATTAACCTCACTAATATAGAACTAAGATATTTTAATAAAATTTCTTAAAAGTATGTTAAAACATTACGTTTATTGACCAACTTCATGTGGTCTTGCTGAATGTTAATGACGAATATTTTCTGTTGATAATGTCGTGAGAAGACGTTTACTTTAACGTGGTTGTTCAAAGTCCTCCTAAAACAGAGCCTGGGGTTTCTGTCACGGAACGATTGTGAAATCGACGGTCATATGCCATTCGTCCAGCTAATTGTTCATTGCGGTAATGCTCATTTGTCGAAGGATAAAAATTCCGTGCGTAAATTGCCGCACCAGCTACCATACTAGGTGGACGATATCTCCCGATATAAGAATGGGTGTCCTGTGATACATATTGTGTGTATGATTTAAGATCACTTGAAGAACGGGCTGTGTTCATTGAACCATACAATGCTTCATAGTTAGACATGCTTTGTGCTGTACTGGTCATATTATAGGGTGAAAAAGAAACGCTGCTAAATCTTCTGCCTGCAGGGAGATAGCTATTCATTTGGTTATTGGATCTGTAGTAGAGTTGCGATCGTGCTTCAGGTATCATGTTGAGATCAGTTTCAGGTAGTGTGCTTGTTTTGTTACGAGTACCCAATTCTGGGTGATTGGCGGGCATAGAGGAGGCAGGCGTATTTGATATGTCATCTGAGCAAGTTCTTTCACCCTGGATACCACTTTCACATAATGTCCCAGTGGGCTTATGTTGAAATTGGACGGGGGGTGACTGGTCGACTATATCTTCAACGACTTGAACCTCGGAATTTTCTCGCATTTCTACGTCATTGGTTGACTCTAATAAAGGAAATATAACACTCTATGAGTTTAACCAATGAATAAGAACTGTCAAATTGTAAATTAGGTTTCTAGACTTGCTCGTGGTCTCTTTCTGTGTTTTATTATATAAGCTTATTATTTTCCTAATCGATACGAACTTTGAACTACGTTTGTTCAGGAAAACACCTAAAATTTATTTATTTCGTTTTCAAGATATAAAATTTTCTAACCACAAATGGTAAAAGTTAATTGATACCGCCAACTTTTAGTATATTATGATTGCCTTTCGTCTGTTTGTTGATCAAAACCGTTAATTTTGTTCTTCATTATATCGACACAAATGCAACTTACCATTTTCTTTTTCAGAGTTACACGGTTTGTTTTCGAGCTCGACACAGTAAGGTGTTTGATCACAGGTAGCTTTACACTCAACACAATACACTATGTAATCTTCTAAAAGTATGTGTAAAAGGTGGAACGAACCTATAAAATTGAAGAAAGTTCTTTAGATTACAACCTATAGACATCCGGTATCCAATGTTCCCAATACCAAATCCACTAGGCATGCAACCTCGTTCCCAGGCTCTTCTCTCTCGCAGAGGAAAACTACAGGGAGAGCCTAGGAACGAGGTTGATCCACCTGGTTCTCATATATTATTACTTCAGTTTCAAAGTCAGACTTATCAGTAAAAATTTCCAACAACACTTTATTCCGGAATAACGCTAATGAACGATTATTATGTAAAATATGTAAAATTAAAGATGTCTTACCGAAACTTTGAGCACTTTTCAAGGTTAATTCGCGCATAACTTGGTTGCCAAAGAAAGACCACTTTAAGAGAAATTGTCGCGAGAGCTCTTTTACTTTTTCTTCATTGTTATTCTTGTCAAAATATTTCTAAAAGAACAAAATCAGTTATGTGATTGATGAAGGAAAAGTTCGAAGACATTGCATATCAGGTGGTGTAAGACTTGCTGATCGAGAGCTGGGAATTACTGAGAAGACAGTTTAATGGTTGTTATTGAAATGCCTTTTTAAGGAACAAATCCACCAACATTCCAGGCGTTATCAGATAGGTGCATGGTTAGAGCGCTGTACCGGAATTGCAAGGTCTCAGTTTCGATTCCAAAAGTTTGGCCTATAGTTGTATCTTTGGCAGCTGCTCCTGGTTAGGTCTGCAATTGACCTTATGCATAATGACGTCACAAGGCTTGATGCCCACGAGGAATGCTGGTCTTAGTAGTCATTGCCCTGGAAAATTAAACAATTCAAAATGGCCACTATCGAAATGTTCCCGGGTGATGCTACTAAGACCAGCATTCCTCGAAGGCATCAAGCCTTGAGACGTCATTATGCATAAGGTCAATTGTATACAATCTTCCACTCGAAATTTCCATCTACAAAATTCCTTCAACTGTTATCAGGAAATACTTTCCTGGAACTCACCTTCAGACACGTATCGACTAGAGTGCTAGCCCATTCAGCATATTGATCAATGGTTGCTTGTTGTTCAAGAAGTTGAGTAAACTGTTGAAGAACTAAACAAAAATAATTCAATCTAGTTGTTTATATGAACAAAAGCAGGGACGTCGTAATGGGGCGTGTAATTTTTACGCATTTTTTAGACGGTGTTATTATGAGCGCAATCATCGAATTATCACGACCGTACAATGCCGAAGGTTGCACCCTCCTCGTTACTTCCGTTTTTTCCACTGTTGCGGGCCGCTACTTTCGAGGGGAGGGTGCTACTTATACGGAGGGGGACGCTACTTTTGGCCGCAGGTAAAATATGTCAATATGTGGAATATCCTTCGTCTCCCTTCTATTCTTCTACCGCTACTTACGGGATTCTATGATGTTTTCTGTACTTACAAGTTTCTATGACTTGATAGTCAGCTTCAGGATTGGACGAGAATGTCCACAGCGTCTGTTTTACGATCTCATTAAAGTCGATACTCCTCCAGTCGTTAACCATTTGTGTTACAGGCTCACTACTATGTAGGACAGTCCTAGCTGCTTGCGCGAGGTGCGTCAGAGATGTTTTGCGACGAAGTGACTTTGAGAAGGCATTTGCAACTGAAAAGAAGAGTAGTGTTAATAAATTAGAATCATGCTTGTTTTCAATTTACTAAAGAAAGTGTGATCATGATCGTTTCCCCTTCCAACCGTTTGTTTACCTTTCATCTTTTTCTCCTTAAGCTTTTCTGGGAAATGAGCAAGCGATGACTCTAACCATGAACTTAACTGAGTGGCAAATTGTCGGATTGCTTGGGTCAAACTATATTGTCAAACAAATCACAAAGAGAAAATGTTATTTACCTACAATATAAGCTATTGACATGATATATATAATTATGTCGTTTATCATATTCCACTCATGTCACAGTCAATCTCGTACCCAGAGTATGCCCGTTCGCAGGTTATAGGTGCTGGGCATCTAACCTGCGAACGGGAATATTCTGGGTACGAGGTTGATTCCACTTGATCATTCGCAAGGATTGCAAATTTTGGCAAGTTTGTGACGGAAAATGTTTTTGCACTGGTTGGGCAATCTCCATAAATGTCGGGCAAATTTTGTCCGCCCCTCTAATTTTTTCCTCCCGTACGCCAATGTCGATAAACTGTACAAGCTAGCAAGTTGTTAATTTATAAGCCTTTGATTTCGTATACGTCTCAATAGTCATTACAATAATAGTGCCGATTGGTAAAACCTGCATGCATGAATATAGTATGTATATTCGCCTCTCATTGTAGCTATTTCTGACGACCTCTTTCCTCATTATAGCTATTTCTGACGACTTCTTTCAAGCGAGGATAAGCTAGTGCAATTCAGTTTACTCACCTAGCAGGCAAGGGTTGCAGTACTCCTGGTATCAACACACTTCCAATTGCCTGAAGAGAGGAAAGAATAAAATTGACGACTTCCGGGATCCTTCTAACATTAGATGTATAAATCGCCTCTGCATGCCGAAGGATTTGTACAGGTGATTGAACCTTTACATGCCGAAGGATTTGTACAGGTGATTGAAAAATCGCAAAGGATGCAATATCCCACGTTGCAATATCGTTCATTTGACTTGAAAAGACAGTATCTTCTTTGTGCATACGTATATCATCTTTACAGTTTCGCGTCAAATCAGTGGCGTCGGCGGGGGAGGGGGGGGGGCGAAAATTAGTTCATATGAAAAATTGGGGAAGGGTGGAAAATTGTAGGCAGACAGTGGTGCGTATCTTCTCATCGATTTATTTAACTTTGTTCTAGCTAATTTATAAAGCTCTATGTGACTATGTTTATTCATAATTGACAAGTTTTCTGAAATCAATATTTGACACTGTCAAGAGGTGATTTATTAGGACCTTTTCTCCAAGTGCTCCCATGCACAATGCAGGAAATGCTGGTTCAGAGACCTAATTTTTTTCCGGAAGAGGATGTCCCCAGACCCCCCTAGAATTGTGACTTCCCAAATTATTAAGTTGCCCCCCCCCCTCCAAAAAAAACCCTGGCGGCGCCACTGCATGGTCAAGATAACATGCAGTAATGTAAAGAGATCTTCCTTCAGTGTTTCGCCGAAGGTCACTTCAAACAAGCTAAACTGACACAAGCTAAGAATTAAAATGATAATAAATTCGTGTGTTTTATCTATATACTGCACGCAATCCTTCGTGTTCATGAGACAGACATAATTAATTTGTGTCTTCCACTTTCGGGTCAGTTTATTGTTTCTTTTCTATACAAAGTGTTTTACACTGAATGAATCTCAGTCCAGAAGTTACTGGGTGGTTCAGATATATGTAGATAGAAAAAATGTGCGGACTGGTATCTCACCTTGAACAATATTTCATCACAGATTCCTATGAGTTTGATAACCTCAGGACAGCTTAATATCGTGAGAATGTGTTCAGGCATTCCTTGCCAAAAATGAAGAAAAAATTTCTGAACCTGGTTTGAAAAGAAAAGCATAGCAAAGAAAACAAATTGAGATTTGGTTACAACTATAGATATTTATTAAGGTCGCTTGATATAGTAATCCTCACAAAAATCCCTTATATACAAGACTCACGAAAACAAAACTTTATGCTATATATGAACAAAACCGCGTGATAATAATTCGTTTTTGCGGGAATATGAACTAGGAAACTTCCATTATGACCTGACATGATGAGTTGCTCACGCCATCTCGCGCGGTACGCGAGTGACTACGTGCGTGTTGTAGGTATAGCGTGCTGTATGTCAATTGCTGACCTCATTAAAAAATCCAATTTTGGGAAAATCATGTCTGATGACTTATGTTCAAGATTTGAAAGAAATAAAAAAAAACATATTAATTATTGTTAGTCTATTTTCTAAGCAAAATGATGCACGAAAAAAAATTGGTTCACTGTGCTTCTTTTTCACGTGTGTGTTGTCATAGTAACAAACTATGTGTTGCCAAGGCTAGCATAATTTAAAAGAAGAAACATTGCAATTGACATATTTGAAAATCCCAATATCTGCTGCATAAACCCCATTTGAAAATGTCAAACTGCTGTACACCTGAAGTATTTGAAAACCGTATCGAGCCACTTTTCGAAATACATGAATACTGTGTTGTATTGGTGTAAGATTTGTTTAAAATTTATCATGTAACTTTAAATGAAGATGAAAATTGTTTCACAGAAATCATTTCTATAATGCCCTATTTTTTAGCTTTTGAAAAAAGCTTTCTGGAAAGATAGATATATAGCCAAATAATTTAGATAAGAATTTAGCTTTTACTGCATGATTTCAAAGTGTTTGTACCTCTCCAAAATTAGCTCGTAGTATTGTGTCCAAGATTCGTTGACAATGTGCTCGGTACATGATCAAAAATGTTCGTACCTATACAGGAAACAACAGTTAAACATTAGTTCTTAATTGGCTTGATTTTTATACATTTTGAGGATGCCAGTTAACATATTATTCATAACGATCAATGATCAACACGTATCCTGTGTGCATGTGTCCTTCTACATATCTCTAGTAACTCCTTAGTCGCTTTAGACGTGGGGTTGTGAATCGCTTGTGTTAGGTTATATGGATTTTAAAACTCGATGCAGATCCCAAAAGAGGAAAGCTTGGGACAACCTTACTATATACCGCATGCAATAGTAACGTCATTATGTAATTGCGTACATTTATATATAGTTATGGTTGTCCCAGTGGTGGTAACACATCGACTACCAAATCGAGGCTGCAGTGGGATTCATGCTTTACCTTGTCGCTAGGGATAGTTGGAGGTAAAGTTAATGTTTCAATCTTTGGAAACGAAGGCAAGAGAGTACCACCAGAAGATGACATAAGACAGTGTTGATTTGAACTTGAACTTTTTCCCGAACTGTACGTCTAAAAATAAATTAAATAATTGTTTAATATATACGGACAGAAGCATAATTTAGCTCCTAAAAGATCTCGAATTAAATTAACGGCTTCATAAAGGTCCAGACACACCGGACGCGATTCGACAACGCGACGCGATTTTTCGATTTTCACTGACCGGTAACTTTGATTCTAGTTTAAATTTTCCAAATATTTAGAAGCGGTATAACATTTTGAGTTATTTGGTCAACATATTTTTCAAAATTTGTTCTTATTGGCTGTTTTATTAACTTTCAAAAACTAAAAAATCGCGTCGCGTTGTCGAATCGCGTCCGATGTGTATGGACCTTTAGACATTAATGCCTTCATTAGATCCTTTAATTAAAATTTGCACTTTGTAGCAATAGTAATTTCTTCATGTAACAGTATACTTTTTTCAAAAATTATGATAGTTAATTATACAAATATATATTTTGCAGGATATACCTGATTTTTAACTGACGCAGTAGCTTTAGTTGAAGTGTAGCTAAAATAGACATTTTACAAAGTGTGATTAGTATATAGCCTAGAACTATGGACATAAGGGTAATTACTGGTATAAGACATCTTCAGAAATATAGCTAAGTTATATGTTCAGTATTTTATTTGAAGAGTAAAAAATTTCATCTCACCTTTGAGTAGCTTGTCTTCCATTATTAAGTAATGTGTCGTGATAAGGCGACGTCTCTTTAATGGTTATACCGTAATAATGATACCTGGAGTAAATATATATTTTAATATTTTCCAACCATGCACTTCTTTAACAGTTAGTTATTGTTTAGGTGAAAGTTAAAAAGTATCAATGTATTTTAATTTTGGTTTAAATAGTAATCCTTTTTTATAGGACGTGTGCTTACTTAGACTGTCCTCTGGTCCCAAGTCTTCTGGTTTTCAAATTTGGAAAGTTATGACGAATTATCTACAAAAGGATAATTTTAAAATTGTGTAAGGAGCAATAGAAATATGAGGCCTAGGTATGTAATTTGCGCAAGCCATATATATATATATATATATATATATATATATATATATATATATATATATATATATATATATATATATATATATATATATATATATATATATATATATATATATATATATATATATATATATATATAGATATATATATATATATATATATAGTAAGAACTTGCGTGCAAAACGTGAAGCCAAAATGGCAGAAATTGACGTCCATTACCAGTCCCTTATAGTAGTACTTGTCTGTGCAGTTAACACGAAGCTGCGAGGAGTGTGCCCAAATTTCGTGTTTAATCTGACCGATTACATCCAGTTTCACGCTTATTTGTATTACTTAGCCTATAGACTAATTATCTTTACAACAATTGTGATATTACTTTCCTAAGTTCACCCTAACCCACCCTGTCAACTTTCCCTGTGGGAGGAAATTGATTAGAGCGATCCAATTTGTGAGAAAAACCAAATTTAGCGCGGGGGAGGGGAGTGTAATGAAAACTGTTTACGTCATATAGACACTGGAATTCAATTGCCACCCTCTTCAAGGCTGAACGCTGATCTCATGACTGAAGATATTTCTCCATGTACATGCAGTATATAATTATATAGTTAATATGTTAGCAAGTTAATATGTCAGTTGCACCTACTTTTCCAAAACTAGCTGCATTGACAGGACTTAAACCACTTTTTTGACAGAAATCTAAGTAATGTTGGTAAAGAGAACTGCGTGGTAAACTGACTCCTTGTGCTACTTCGTAATGTTCATTGAGCCTAAAAATTAATTTAAAAATTAAAAGATTTTGGAATGGAATAAGGTATTAGCTGAGAGAGATACGTTATATAGGTCTTAGTTTGGTTTGATTCATTGATTGGTTTGGTTTGTTGATTGGTTATTGAATCGATCGTCAGTCAGTTCACTTGTATTAGTATCGTCTGATACACGAAGACGAGGCTAAAGAGCCAAAGTGACGTACTTTCCGGAAGGGTGTATTGTAGTTAAAGATTCACTAATGAAAATTAATTAAAACTGAGCATGCGTGTACCACGCATGCTCAGGTTCTCAGTCGGGTTCTTCAACTGGCTCTCCCAACACCGCGGAAAAACGTCTGCGCATGCGTCAACATTACTGAAATCTGTATTGCGAACGTGATGTCAAGTGTTCCGAATGTTGTCAAAAACTCAAAATGGAAGCGACTTCGATGTTTTGTCTATGAAAATGCAACCGGAATAATGTGTGCAAATGCTTAACTATTCGATAGTTTTCTTAACTTTTGTGCTTAAGTTCGGTATTCGACAATTTTTCAAGAAATGTTCACACGCCTCCCGGTCTTAAACGGTAATTTTTAATTTAACTTCTCTTTCTTTTTAGATTTTAAATGTTACAAAATTTTTTATTAATGTCTAAACTACCCGTCTAGTGTATTTTTTGTTTGTTTCAATTACCTTAAATAATTAAAAAGCCATGTTTTTGTTTACAATTTGGCATTTAAATCCCTCGCCATCTTTTTTGTGCCCCACGCATGCGCAGACGTTTTACCGCGGTGTTGTCTCTCCCACAATCATACGAAGAACGAAAGGTGAATTAGTTAAATACGATGATCAAAGTAAAGAATAATGTCCGGGTGAAATGCTCGCTTTAAAGGTTACAAACGTGGAGTTCTAGGACTCCTGCAATTGCCCTTGGGAAGGTCTGAGACAAAGGTCAACCACGCTCTAGCAGGGCACCCTCCTAATGTGAGGTGGTGGTTCACAAGAAACATCCCTGGCAGGTTATGGCACATGATACCCTGTTCACGTAGGGTAGATGCTATGTAACCTTGTCAAAGTTGGGAAGTGCCACGACCAGCTTAGTAAGTGCAATAAGCGAGGTGGTATGGTTTACATACCATAACTCAATTCAGACTACTCTTCACCCGGACATTTTTTCCCGCATGTATCTCGATCAGAGATATGTCTTATCATGCATAACTTAATATCAGAAAATCAAAACAATTTCGTTATCAGTATTTCTTTATTTAGACACGCTTACTCCTTCAGCAAATGCTGATTTCCAAGGAGGGCGCGCAAATTTAAAAGGTACATGAATAAAGTAACATAACACACACTAATAATATAAATATATATATAACAAAGAGTACAATCGATCTAAAGCAGGCTAGTGTCAGCAATCAAGGTATTAAATGAATTCAAACAATCTGCAATTCTCAGATTGCCAGATAATTCATTCCAAAGTTTCGCACCGCAAAACCCAATACTTTTCTTTAAGTATTCAGTATTAGGTTTCTGTAAATACAATTTGAATTCGTTATTACGTAAGTTATAGATTTGTTGTGAATTTTCAAAGATTTCGGTCAAAGCAACTGGTGCTTGCGAATGAGTAATTTTATACATAAGTCTGGCCTTCATGATCAGCCTGCGTTCTTGTAAGGTTAGGGTTCCAATAGACAATATGGGAACCAATAGACAATTCCCATTATAGACTAATTTTTTATATCTTAGCAAAAAAAGTATTTTCCCGGGAAGAGCACACTAAAATGAGTAAAATTGCAAAGTTTGGTTGCGAAATGTTGTAAAATGTGGAAAATATAGCCTTGCAAAGTTCGCAAATTTTGTATACTTTTGTATTGCGTGCGGCTGGTAGCAATTTCTGCATGCAATACAAAAGTATACAAAATTTGCGTATTTTACAACATTCCGCAACCCAATTTTACTCATTTTAGTATGCTCTTTCTAGGCTCTAGCTGTGATGATTTATTTGCATCTCTATGCCTAGTTTCAAAATTAGTCTATAATGGGAATTGTCTGTTTACCGGCATGAACATAAGAGACTATTTATTTGGCTTTCATTTATGATTATTAATATTAAAGGCATTGTTATTTATTGTTAAGTTGTTTGGTGATGCATTTTTAAAACTACCAATGTTTTTTCAAACTAGTAAATCTTTTCAAAGCCCACCTCCTTCTTTCGTCTCTCTGTATTTTTTCAAAGCCCCCCTTTCAGGTTTTAAAAAATTTAAAGCCCCCCCTCCAGTTTCTCCTCAATCCCCCCCTGTACAATAAATAATGAGCGGTCCTTTACAATTACATACATATTAAATAGGTTGTAGTAAATATTAATAGGTTATATAGTGAAGGTAAATATAGATTTGAGAACTCTAAGTAGCCAGGTGTCATACGTTTTTTGTTGAATATATAGCTAGAGTCAGTAGAGATTGCATGTCATTGTAATTGTAAACCACTGTCCCAGCAGCTATATCCGTAGAAGTTGTCACATGCAGGGGTTATTAACTAGCGAGCTTTAGCAACGACTACGAGATTTGATCGCGGGCGAGGAAATCACCGTAGTCGTTCTCGTTTCCGTTCAAATGTTGTTTTTATAGTAGTAGACAAACAACGAAAGAAAAAGTTCATATAAACTAAATCTCCTGCAGGCCAAAATCCCCTACAAAATGTGCAAATAAGTCATAACATTAAAAACAAGCCAGATATTTAACACTAATAGATTATTTGTGTCGGATAAACGCAACAAATTATTTCCGAAAAACAAAAAAAAAGCCAACTTTCTTTGTTTTTTTGAAAAGTCGTGGTGAGGACTACGAGATTTCTCCACAATTTCGTACTCAAATGGGCGACGACTACGACTTTTTCGCGTCAGTACGGAAAAGTCAAATACGAGCGCGAAAGGCTTGCTGCATGAGAATGGCTAAGAATTAATGAATTTTTAGCGATTCCCAGCAAGCCTTTCGCGCTCGTATTCGACTTTTCTGCTTTGCTCGGGGACAATCTTAATTGAAATAGCTGTATATGACGTGTCATAAAACACATAATTCTAAAATAGCTCTCATTGTAGCTCTCACCTAGTCACCTTAATTCCTGTAGGACGTTGTAAGATCAACAGAAAGTACTTAAAAATGAGGAACTCACTACCAAGTGTTGGCGTGAGAAAAGTTTCTGTACAAACCAATAGTTGTTGCACGACGAGCATTTTACTCGTATTCCTGTTACTGCAGCTATAAAGTACAGCTTCAAACATACAGCGCATATGCATGGTGTTGCCAATATTATCTAAAACTATCTATACGCAAAAAAATTTTTCGTTTGTATTTTTGGTCAGGTATGTGTGTCAATTTTAAGACTAAGTATCCTCCTTGGGCTTCCTTCGGCCTTTTATGACAAAACCTCTTATTACGACCTCATGATAGTCATCCTCGCATGTATAATGAATGCATGCATGAATCTAGAGTTTGGTCAGATTAGACACGAAAATACTACATTTTTATAATGTGCAGACCAATATGTATAGAAATAGAAAATGTAACGATGGTTATTTTACCAATATTGATCGCTTAAAAGATTGACCAGTATCGACACCCACTCTCCACTACTGATGGAAGTGAGTTGGCGTGAGGATCCTTGTAAAGTATAGTGCAATATAAGAAAAGTGTTAGAGAAGACCCTCACTATATGACTATCATTTGTCAACTGCCACGAGCCCTCTATACAAGCATGATCGAAACGACAATGGAATGAGCTTTATGCAGATGGAAGGGTTCCTCGGATGCCAAAGCCTGAAAATGCGTAATAACAATGGTCTGTCTTTATTTATAGACTTAGTGTTGTTGAACAACGTAATGAGATTGCTAAGAAAATAAAAAACAGTAACTAATGAGCACAATTAACAATATTGGTTCTCATACACTTCAGAAATGATGAGTGGACATACTGCTCAGGGCTCACATTGATACCAGTTCTTCTGAACTGACGTGACTATATACCCTGATGAAATAAAGTTTATTTGATTTGAGTATAGGTTACTAGTATTATTCACGATATATTGATCGCTGTGTTCCAACGTTGGTCTAAGACAACACGCGGTTATGATGTGTGGTCAGCATTCCACTCAATAGAATCTGTAGGTTATACCAGCTACAATCTTTGCCAGAAACTATGGGACAGCTGCTGTAATTTCATATAATTTGAAAGGAATAGCGCTCCCGTTCCCCCTGTTCAATAGAGAGTTTAAGTTCGACTTCCAATACCGATACCAATGTTTTCACTTCCATTCTCATTTTGGTACCGGGAATTTTAAAGCGTTAAGTTATCACGACAGATAAAGTATAGAACACATTAATCGGTACCGAAAATGTGCGGTATACTAAACGGCAGCTGAGCTAAAATTCCAACTAAAACATGACTCAGGCGATGCTAATAAACAAATAGTTTACATGTTTATCGTAAAATTATGAAATATCCGATTTATATGAGTTTATCTTACAATTCCCCCGACTTCCAATACAAGGCCGACTTCGGTAGTGGTGACTTCCAATACACTCGTGCTTCTTGCGAGCAGAGAGCATGCGCATGACATGTTGTTAGTATCGGTATTGGTATCGGAAGTCGAACTTAAACTCTCTAATGCTGGGCCGACAACATTGAATAATGTATCAACAAATGGTATATTACAATCGAATGCATGTGAAAACTAGATTGTCCCAATCCATATTGTCAATGATTGTCTGTTGAAGTAATACCATTACTCTTAAATGTAAGTTAATTCAACTTGTAGACATCATCAAGCTGCGTACGCCGTTATATTTTCAAAATTTCTTCATCTCTTTTAGGACCTTTAGCAATTTCGTTGCACATGCACGGATAATTTTCGTGTACTGCATGTGTAATACAATGTGTGCGTATATGCGTGTGTTATCGAAATAGCTAAAATCCGGCTGAAACATCGCGTATATTCAAAATCAGATTTAAACGCTTGTAGTGCTACATTTTAGTAACAAATCTAACAATTCATTGAATTTCATGTATATGGTAACGGCATTGGGACTCTATTTAAAGAAAATTGACAACTGAGCCATCTTGTTAGTATAACTAAGCGCGTATTTGTGACATTGAGATCAATATAGAAACGAATTTCACCACGAATCTTAGTTTGTTTTGTTTGTTTGTTTGTTTGTTTGTTTGTTTGTTTGTTTGTTTGTTTGTTTGTTTGTTTGTTTGTTTGTTTGTTTGTTTGTTTGTTTGTTTGTTAGTTAGTTAATCAACGGAAGCCAAATATAGCAATGCACATATATATGCATGCTATAATTAGGTATAATGTACATCTTTATTTCCCAAACCAGTCTGACATATTTTTACAAATAGCCAACCACATGCGAGGTCAGATTCTGAACCTAATCTATGACCAAGTAGTGCTTGGTTATAGTTTGACATTTCCATTTTCAAGTAGTCAAATCACCTAGCTAGCTTACGTTCAATATTTGGTTGGCATGGGGAAGCCCGTCTCGGCATTTCTTTCCAAACCTGTTGTGACCATTGACGCGCGCGAAGGCTGTGCTGGATAAGGACACCGGATCTTTGTGTAACACTCTTGCAATAAACATGCATATGTATACAAATAACAAAATATAGTAATGTAGTAATCTTCAAAGTCCCACATTTAGGTTGTATTAGTCAGCTTAATAATAATATTGGTGCATTCTGCATTCTCTTATCTTACTATCGTAATTTTTAAATTGTTTTATATATGTATTTCATTTGACTTTAACATCTAACATGCGACGATTGCCCGTGCCATCTGCATTAGATAGCACGGGGGGTATGGGACAATGCAAAATGAGAATGCAGTTTTAGCAAAATGACGAATAGGGATTTTACAGAATCCTTTACCAGCTGATAGTTTCGGCAAAAATACTGAACTAATGTTATTTTGAAAAGACGTGTGCATGAATATTTACTATACACAATCTATTTTATCTACCTTGTAAATATATAGTGCTGAAGATGAATCGACATTGATTCGAAATATACCGTTTAAATAAATTGTGTAATATGGTGCATTCATGCAAACATGTTTCAGAATAATATTAGTTCAGTTTTACAGCAACCATTAAAATCTCTTCGCATATACATGCATGTACGTTAGCGTACCTATTTTTTTCTATTTTTCAATCCGAGCCATGGATTCGCGTGCGTGCAAGGAGTGCGGGAGGTTGAAAACACTTGTCCACAAAAATCCATAAAAAATATGTTTCTTTTTTTTACATACTTGACCACACTTAATGGAAAACAAATGGCATTCGCTGAAGTTGCCTCCCCCTTGTTAAATAACTGTATATTATACGTATTGAACAATACTTATTTAGATCATGCAGGTATTAATTACAACAAAACTTTCGTAATCCTTTACCCTTCCACTCATCTCTATTGGCCACTGATCTCTATTGAGCACGAGATTTCCTTACCAGCTTGATAGTGTCAGCAAACATAAAACAAAAATTATTCCGAACGAACTAATAACATTATACACAACTTATTCAGCAAAACATACATTATTAAGTTAATTATGTGTTTGGTTATGCGCTCATTACAAACGCAATTCAGCTATATATGTCAATAAAAGTATTTTGCGATCTTCAGTAATCTAATAAAAGTATCTTATAATATATTTTATTAAATCAAATACTGAACATAAATCGTACATATATATAGATTAAAATATACAATTTAATAGAATTTGTTTTTGTGTAAAGATCACTTTGCGCAAAGTAACTTTCAGTTTTTATACTCGAAATTAAAGCTAACCCCCCTCCCCGAACCTATATTGCGCTTAACCTTTTGCGTTCCAATCATGTTTTACTTGTTATTCTTAATATTTTATCAAAGCGAAGCCTCATTGTTATCATCGTAAGCCTTTGTTCCGACCGGAGAGTACTTAGAAGCTCGTTAGCAACTCTCTTTGTTACACTTACCACTTGGTTGTCAATGGCGACTGTAGTTTGCTGTGGGAGAGATATTGAGTGTTCGTGTAAGGACCTATTTCAAAGACAAAAAGAAAATGTAGGAAACGTGGCATTGAATGGGGTAATAGATTTGGTACATCACGGAATGGTGAATCTTGAGAAACGTTTTCGCCTCTTAATATTTTTCTTACATTCCTCCGAAATGTTTGCGCTTTTCGTTCCTATATCTGCTGTTGTTTAGCATCATTAACATTTAAAAGCATGTACTTGCGATTAGGGCAGTTAATTTTAATTGCAGCTCTCCATAATGACACAGCAATTGATTTTCACAGTCATCAGTCTTCACGACTCTATTAAATTTGTCCGTACATGAGCAAATTCTTATCTACATGATGAATCGACGGTTTCTGGTGCATGAAGCCTTGAACCTGGTGGTTGTCTCATATGGTATGCGTTAATGATCCGAATAGTAAGCGTTGACGTGGCAAAGTTGAAAACAATGTAAAAAGCAAACTCCTACAATTTTCGTAGCCTGTTACTAATTTGTTAGCCTATTTTTACATTTACGACCACTAATTTCACCACTGAAGGTTCAACATTGAAAGACTTGTAAAACCAACCGATATACAGCTATTTCAATTAAGGTTGTCCCCGAGCAAAGCGGAAAAGTCAAATACGAGCGCGAAAGGCTGCTGGGAACCGCTTTGAAAATTCATTAATTTGTTAGCGATTCCCAGCAGCCTTTCACGCTCGTATTCGACTTTTCCGCTTTGCTCGTGGACAACCTTAATTGCATTGCTCTTCTTCACGTTCGCACAACTCGCTACTCGTCCAGTCTTTGTTCTACCGGCCTCAAATAAATTCTCCTTTCCTGGACAAAAATTACCGGCAATCACGGCTATAGGCATGTAAATTACGTTTCACGATACAAAAATCCGCCGTTTGACATTTCACGACAGAACAAATATTGATAATTCACGGTTTACGAAAATACACTTTATCGCCCTATGGCTATGCTGTCAACGGCTTGGCAGGAATGTGAAATATAAATATTGATTCAAGCTCAAATCAACAAACCAACATGTACACAAATGTTATCTGCTGCATATAATATACATCCCACCATATATAAAATTATTTTCAATTTGCCACTCGTTCACATTTGAAAATGGGGAAATAGTTTGGGACAGAAAAAGAATATCATAAAATGACTTATGGCGTTATGTTATGCATGAACTCGTGCATGGTTTCAACTCATGGTTGTGTAAATTCAATCATATTATCTTAAAAAAACACTTCTACTTTATAGCTTATAAAATTATAATCCTATTTGCTGTATACAATAATGTTTCATTGTTATTTATTTGGTTCTTCACTGCCTAGCAAACGGTTGCCCAGTAATAATATAATTACTAGGATACCACCATACAGTCAAAGATCGTGAAAGATATATCATAATGCTTGAAGTCTATAAGAAAGAAATACAATTTTTATATTTGGCTTACCGGTTTTTGGCATTTTGTACTCCTGTGGCAACGTGCTTTCACTGTCAATTGCTGCCTAAAAATTAAAATAAAACACCATGATATATAACACATCTAATTAAAATCATATTATGTAATAATGATATTCTTTATGTGATATTACATACTCACAGAGTGAGAACGAAGCTTTCCACACATCATAGATAATAATGCTGCTCTATTTAATAGCTCAATTACTCTTTCAATGCTTGTGTCTTAGAATGCTAAGATCTTTGTAGCAACATTCGAGAACTGGTCTACGTACAATTCTTATATTGATTGTATGTTGTTAATCATTAGCATAATCTTCTATATTTTATGCTGTTTCCGCACTTTTCTTTGATTCTGTCAACCTCTTTGTTGAAAAACTTCGAGAGTACATGTACAAAATTTATTTAGGCTATAATACCCTATTTTTCAATATTCTCAAGATAACCTTCATTAAACTTCATGAAAAAATTAATCATTATACTTAAATTCTCAATTATTAACAAAAATACCAACGCCAGACAATGGTCAATGTTTTAATTGAGAAACTTAATTAGGCATGCATGCACTACACGAAATCATACAAACAATTGATCGATTTTACCATATGATTGTTGTTCAATTGTTCCATAAATTCATTCTGTGACTGACCACGCAAAGACAAAGTCTTCACAGATAATTCATTTCTATAATTGTTCATCCTATACAGCAAATGATTTTGTATATTTTTCTTTATTGGCCCATTTTAGCAGTTACATGCATTTAAAACATGCATGTGTATTAAAAATGAATGTTATTAATCACAATACCAGTTCAGTGTCTTTTCCGCATCTACACCAATTTGTTGTTTATAATGTCACTATATTTACCTATGTATAATATATGGCTCACGACACTTCATCTTCTATGTCTACTATGTCTTGACAAAATATGAAATATAGAGTGTTGTAAAGTATAATTGATAGTTTGAAGCTTATATATTCAGTTGCATAGCCATAGGCATAAATGAGTATATTGGGAGTCTGGGTCGACTTATTTTAAACATATAGTTATAATGGAATGACATGCCTTTATTTCAAAACTTCAAAAACACAGGCAAATATTCACGGTTTTTCTCAGAAAAGACTGAAAATACTAACAAATGCACTTGAAATTTAAAATACGTTTTACATTTAAATTCATTAAATTGATGTTTTTCACTAGCCTTTTAACTTGCTTCATATACAAATTAATGTTTGTTTTACTTGCGTGTCTAACCTGAGGAGTATAGGAAAGACACTTAAACCTTGACGGAAATCAAACTTATAATATTTTATAATGTGAGTAATGTGAAAGATTATATTTATGAATGTGTATGTTTTACTTGATGAGAGGGTGGCCCCCTCTTGACATTTCCTTTTTGTGTTATTTGTAGGGTCATCATGCTGTGACCGCCCTTGCATTCAAGCTTGGCATTCAAGTAGAATTCTCCTCAGTGACTTTGTTGTTGCACGATATTGTAATATTGAATTGCTACCAACCTAGCCATCAAAAGGCGTATTGTTTAATCGCGGTTGTCTCTAAATAATCATGGTGAACTTGGTTTCCAATTTGCTTGTACATGCGATCTGCAGAAATGTCTGCAGTAAAACTCCTATCGTAAGTCAAACAGTTGTTTACACATGCATTAGCGCCAGAAAATAGAAAAATCTCCCTTGTTGGCCTTATAGGCGATATCTTCCTCAGACACAGTCTGACTTGTTTCAAAATCAATATCAACCAAAAACTGTTAAGTTCTATTTGATTTGAGTCCTTAAACACTCCTTTTCCTGAACTCGAAGAATTTGTCTTTTTTTAAGGTTTAAGCCCTCGTTCTAAGCTAGTTCGTTTCTTTACGTTCTACTGCATGGCTTATACATACACTTATACCCATAAGCTTCATCACCACAAGTTATATATATGATAATTCTATTGTTGATGTTGTTGTTGTTGTTTTTATTTTGCAAGGGATTTTGGTAAAATAGTTATGTCACCATTGTTTTATTGCATTGTTATTAAATATAATCCGGAGTTTGTCTCCAGGACTTTTCAAGGCGTTAAAGCTGGCCCCAAAAACTCAACGTCACATGTCCATGTCCATGCATGAATAGATATTTAAAGTAAATATTTTTTATTTTCTCCCACTAAAAACCCAGTCAAGTAAACGAACATATATACCTGATGAACAAGCTAGCAGGATCGGCCACGCCCTTAATTATATGTATAAAGTCACGCGACCATACGCTTCTGCCATTATTCAAAATCATTCAAATCAATTTTTAGGTACTCTAAACAAGTTATATACGTAAAACCTAAAATCATAAAGTTCCTGGGGGCTTTCAGCCTGGACACTCGTCGAGCTCCACCCTGTCCCTGCATGTATAGCTTAACTCGTTGTCAGTCTTGTTTGTGTATAATGCATGTGTATATACTATATAACATATGCACGGTTTCTTAGGGTGCCTGACATGACGTTTCCTCTGCATACGTATATATACTGTAGTATATAAGACAAAGCTGTTCTTTTTGGCTGATCATGAAGGGCGGCCGCGCTTAACTCTGGTATTCCTGGTGCTAAACGGCGGCCGCGCTTATCTCGGTGTCAAGCGGATGCTCTCTGTACGTAACATTGTCAGGTTTTTTTACTTGGAAGCTTGGGATGTTATTAAAACAAATTGCGTTTACAACAGAGTCAGGGGCATTTTAATTTATTCAACCTTTTTTATTATTATTGCATTAATTAATCCTACAATTGAGTGCATTTCAAAAATATATATATTGCGGTGTGTTTTGTGGTTTCTGCATGATGTACATATACTTTAAACCCATGCTAGTAGATTAAAGGCCCGTTCATATGGCTTTGTAATTGAGTTGGTATCCACAATGTATTACCTGATGATTTGAAAAAATTGAGATTTACTAAAAAATGTTCCCTTCAGTTGGTTATTAATTTAAAGACATATATAGTCTCAGTCTGTATACCTTTCATGTTCACTTTTAATTTGACAAAGAAGATTTTTAAGAAATCCTTATAAGTCTGATCGTATTCCGTTCACTATACCAATAGGAGGACACTATCCGCGGAAATTGTCCGGGGAGACACTATCTGCGGGGTGACACGATTCGTTGTGACACCCAGACCCTAGCCTTATTATCGGAATGATATTGTAGTAATCTGTATTCCGTATAGTCCCAGCGAAAGCTAACAGATTTGTCAACAGAAATTTTTCTTTATGTTTGAACTTTTTTGTACAGTATCAAATTACCGAGTTTAAAGTACAGGTGTATATTTTGTATTGAAGAAAATGTAGAGTGCTTTTACCAGTTCTTCTCTATCAGACTGACTGTACTATTAAAGGTTTATAAAGAAATTTCTTCCATGCGTAAGTCTTTAATCAATATCTGATAGAAGTTTCTGCAACAGTCCCCAGCGAAAACACTCTATTTGAAGAATGTAGTTGTTTGTAGTCTGTTATAGTAGCTAAAATTCAACTTTTAGGTTGGCTTAAATCGGCTAAAGTCGCCTTAATTCACCCCAGAGTAGGCCTTGTGCACGCCGAATGCATGTTTATCATTTCTGCAGGGAGTATCAAGTTTATCATCTTAGCTTCAGATTTCAAATTGATGTTCCTGCATCATGAGTTACCGTTTTTGTGTTTTGAAAGTATTGAACTACCATATACCATTGGGCATTGGACGTATTAATCCCCAAGACAACAGTAAACAAGAATTCTTACGTGAGATTTCACGGAGGATTAAGGCTGATTAAAAGAAAAATCCATCTTCGTTTCTTGGCAGGGAAACCTTGGAGACGAGACGAATGAAAAATGTAACGTTAATCTTCATTACTTACTTATTTTTGAATTTGTTCAAAACGTTTTTCCTTCTTTTTGCCGAAGAAGTCCGTTCTTTAAAAAGATGTTTTCGTAATTCTAATGGATCAGTTGAGTCTGTCGTATCTTTTTGTTCCTGTGCAATGTCTTCCACGAAGAAAAATACTGCATTGCCCGGTATTGTAAGCTATAGTAAAGTGATTATCAATTTTTCATCGTTGTCGAGGGAACAATTTGACATTTTCAAAGAGCACAAACAAATGACAACTAATTTGTCAAAATGTAATTAAGGAACAAAAGGCTTCAAATTTGTCTTGATGGTTTTAGTAGTGCATAACTTAAGAATCCTCTCGATTTCCATGGAAATGTGTCCAGCTATTATCTTTGTAATGCGATGAATAGATCAAATGATTGAAACAAAGAGAAATTTTATTTATATCTTATAAGCAAAAGTATAAGCAAATTTTATTTATATCTTATAAGCAAATTTTATTTATATCTTATAAGCAAAGTATAAAATCTGACTCTGAAATAGTGTCCAAATAACACCGTTTTGTCCCTAAACTATTGTGTCTTGCGTTTCCTGGTTATTATTATACCGTTTCTTATTTTCAGGCGTAAAAATTATTTGCTCGACAAGGATTTTGTTGATTAACCAAACATTCAAATACAATTATATAACTCTCTTTGGCGAATTGCTAGTTCACTGTTCAGTTTACCGCGATGATATTGTAAAGACTCTTCCTACGTTTAGCACTTATGTACTCATATCATATCACGTGTGCGTTAAATAAGTAAAGTAACGGAATATAGGTTCTCGTAAAATACCCATCAGTTGTGCACTTGTGCGGATGACCTCATACCCAGGCTTGACAAGGTTGTGCTGCACCCTAAGAACAAGTTGTCAACAATGTTACAGAATTGTTACAACTGGACAATTCTGTAACAACATTGTTGACAACTTGTTCTGAGGGTACAGCACAACCTTGTTCAAGCCTATCGATATCAACTGGAAAAAGTTGTTCGTTTTTACACGTGTACATAGTTGTGGCATGCAATATAAGTTTTCAAGAATAGAGAACGTGCCCCGCGCATATGAAAAACTAGAGACACAAATTACTTTAATAATAAGAATACTTTATCTTAACCTAACTAGATTGTACTAGTTAACGTGGTGAGCAATTACTTTGTATAGTTTGTTCTTTATACATGGATCTTCATATGAACTGTCCGCGTTAAAAGAATTAAGTGGTTTTTACTTCTATATCAAATTTGTGTTCAGAATGGTGCCCGTCATTTTCTGCCAGCGATCTTAAAGTACATATATATAAACGGAACTGAACCTATCGTTTGTTGTACATAATGTTCCACTATTCGAAGGAAATCATGCGTGCACACCTAAGACAAATAGTCCAAGAGGAAGTGAACGATTCCACATCTGAAATAACGGTTTGATAACGATATATTTATTTGATTATTTTATATGTTTAACTCAAAATACTGCCGGGTTATAAAGAATCCGTCACTATATATTCTATATACACAGCAAAAGTTTGGAAAAGTTTACATTTACTGAAGAGCCTTGCCCACGGCATCTGTGTGTGTGGGCAAAGGAACCAAATAAAAATAATCGCTCATCAAATATCTGCTCCCTTCCTTTGGATATTTGCCAATTTGGTTAAGAAGGTTATCAAATGTCATACAAAAAGATTTAAAATCTAAAAATATTTTGTGAGACAAGCACCTGCATTTTGCAATTTAATGTGTACATGCTAGCTTGTATACAAAAGATTGCGTGTTAGCAGTTATGGTCTGTTTAAATTCCATTTCATTTTTCTGTTTGGATCATGGATGTGTCGTTTTGCATTTGGTTGCACTTAAGCCTTTTGATTGCAGTGTTAGATAAGCAAAATCGATTAATTCAAATTGTTCTTTTATTGGCCTAATTTAATTGCTGAATGACACATGGCGTGTTGCGTGCTGCTTTGTCTTGGAATGAATTGATAAATTTTGAAATTTTCCGATTAATGACCGATTATCATACATGTATTAGATATCAAACGGTATATATATAAAAAGGCAATCTTAAAACTTTTTATTATTTAGTAGAGAGTGAGATACTGAAAAATACACATTGTCATTGAGATATTTTCCATATCTTCACTAGTGAAGTGCGCGAGTGAGTAAAATGTTTTTAACACGAGAAGATAAAAGTCATATTTTCAAGCCACCGTGTAATATCCTCTATATATATCGCTGTGCTCTATAGTCAAGCTAGTCCAGACCCTCTTGGACTAGATTATAGTCAAGCACGAAGCGCAAAAAGTGCGGAATATTCGGCAATGTACATGTGATTGATTAAAGTAGAATCTGGTCAGTGGATCCGATCCGGGAACCAATCACATTGCCGAATTTATTTGAAAATGACAGCCAAAAACTTGAATGTTTATAACAGTAAAGTTGTATTCGTTATCTGCCTCGTCCCCAGGCGCTAATAAAAAAAATTTCATGCGAGTCACTATATGAAAGGTTTGCATGAAGTAGTGCGTCACATTCTAGGCGCGCAAAGGGGAGTGGGATATGAGCGTTATGCCTCAAGCCCATAACCCCCTGCGCTTGTTCATCGCGATGCACTACTTCATGTAAATCTTTCATATAGTGACTCGCATGAAACTTTTAATTAGCGACTGGGGACGAGTCAGATTCGTTATAGTGTCCAAGTCAAGCAAAGGAAGTAATCGTAATATAAGCTACAATCTTGAACATAACTGGTTGAGACTATTTTTCCCACTCACAAAATTCGCATAGCATGGCCAGAAATCTCGGACATAATTTATTCTAATTCCATAAAAATGTACATATCACTTTGAAATATGGCTTTAACTGTAAACAGTAGATTGTACAACTCGATGAGGTAAATCGCAAAATCTAAGAATATGGTAGATCGTTTGCAACTTGCCGAAATCGCTGGTGCTAAATCAAAGTTTGTCGATGTATCTAGTGTAATTTTGGCCAAGTTTAAGTTGCTGTGTTTTTTCTGCTTTTTATTTTATATAGATTTAAATAGACGAATGTAGTTAAAAATTAGCAGGGTCCCCACAACATGCAGCATAACGCCAATTACTGCGGGCCCATTATTTCTGCGTTTTGTGGTTCAAAATTTGCCATTCTTATTAATCCCGGTTCTGATTTAAGAATTTCATACAGATATTAGGGATTCAGTTTATTTAAAAGCACGGCATGGGATGCAAATTTGAGGAGTTATATTCCTCCCCCAAATTGAAAGAAAATTTTAAACAGTGGAGTTTAATTAATACTATATTACTGGAGAAAGCTAATCTACAATGAGAGAAAATAGCCTGGGTACGAGGTTGATCCTACACATTGGCATTCTTTGTTCCCAGAGCCATTTTCACTCGGTCACTCGGTGAAAATTAGGCTCTGAGTTAGACGACTAAAGGAAGAGATCTGATTGACTTCTCAGAGAACTGCTATTTTCCAGAAGTTGAGCAGTTTTTGATAGCCAAATTTATTCTATCAAAATATGTCAACTCAAATACTTCGTTTCTTCGTAATACTTCTCTGTGAAAATTGTTACGGGTGCTAAAGCGTCCAAATTCAAGAGTATGCGCTTTAGAAACTACTGCAAGTTTTCTTTTACTTCCGGTTACGTGATCCTAGAAACCTATGAAGGTCCATCCTCGTTCTCAGGGCTTCTCGGCTGCCTGCGTTGCCGCAACGAGGGGCCCTGGGCCGTGGCCCTTTCTGCAATTTAGACGTTTTCTGGCTCTAACTTAACCCAAAATAGAACAACTTATCTCACCACAAAAATCTACTCAGTTCGAAGCAAATATTGATCACTTAGTAAAACCTTTTTTACAGATAAGTTTAAAGTTTTAATGTATAATACTTGAACGTAGGCTCGCAGCGTACTTGATACCAACTTGTCACGTGAAATCTTTAATTTAAATATGGGTATGCTTTAGCTGAACGACTGTTTGCAATGAACGGATGCCGACAAATGAAATTAAAGAGCACTTCCATTTTAGTGGAAAGCTTCTGTTTATAGCATTGATCACTCCCGACATTTTACACACTGATAGAAGATTCAGTTTATATATAAAAAACGCCCTGGGGTCGGGAAAAAGATATGGCATATTTAAAAAAGCTACAGTTAGTACGAAAATTAACCAATCAAAATCGCGTATTTTAGAGTTAAATAGTGGTTAAAAAGTAGTTATAAGACAAAAATATTCTGCAACCGGCTCATGGTGTCATTGGTGTGTGACTGGTCATATCAGTGGTTACCCTGGTTGCCCCCGGTTGCCAGATGTTTTCGTATCTTTCGCCTTATTCCCGCTCGTATTTAGTTTACGCGAGGCGAAGAGAACCTCTGGTGGCACGCGATACAAATCTCAATACGAGCGGGAATAAGGCGAAAGATACGTCATATCCCAAAGAAAATTAGAAGGAAATTTGTCAGAAATAAAATTTCATTTACAACTAGTGGAAGCACCGTGCCAATAGATTTAATAAGAGCCGAGTTGGATGTTCATCGTTCTTTTCTGGTAGACGATTCCACAAGTTTGATAAATTTAGCGTGAAAATGGTAAATTTCATGATATATTTCTATTTTTGTTGTCCTTTAGTGTATCTTTATTTATTATTGAACTTTTCTTTATTGAACACTGAGTATGTCAAGTCTGTATGTGATGTATCTCGTGACCTAGCTAATTGTTTTTACGTTATTATTAAATACCTAACGAAATGTACCAAACAATCAGACAACTTGTTAACCCATTAAGCTGGATTGCACTCTGATGTACCCTACTTTATTACTTTACTCTGTTTAATTATGCCAGATGATTTTACTGGTGAAACTGTGAAAGTGAGAGCTCTGTCACTCAATGGGTTAATAATTTAATATAGTGTCAAAATATACATTTTTACCATATGTACACAATGTAAAAACTTTCATTGCTAACACGTGGTTTTACATATAACCATGGATTGTAAAATAACTGGATAGGAAACTTCTGACGTCATTGACTGCATCCTTGTTGAAAAACGTGACGTCACACGTATTGCGAATGTTACCAAAGTTCTCGGCATATTTGTTGTTTTGCTATATTTTCCACTTTAAAAGGGTGATCTTGAAGCGTAAACTGGTCTAATTGTTTTAAAAACATGCCTAAGCCACGACAAAGTATTCAAGGTAAATGTTTTTCGTCTTTGTTTTGTATTTTTTTACATTTGTAGCTACGAAATTGGCGTCACAAATTTTAACGAAATTTGTGATGTATTTTTCACTGTTTAGTGCTTGAAATATTTGCTAAAATAATTTGACTGGGAATACTTAGAGTTTTCATCTTTGACTAAAATGTTTAGCTGTATTATTGCTAAACATGCCGTTTTTGAGAATTTGATTTTCAACTAGGTTGAGGCATCCAACCACGCCATCAATCCCAGTAAAAACATTAGGTCACGTCAGCTAGTTTCCAATCCATTTATTTTATTATCCATGATATAACATAAGTATGTTTCCCATGTTTAATGGCCGTTCTAATAGGTTACCTACCTTGCCACACTTTGTTAAGATAGATGCTTGCTACTGTACATGTATTTGGTTACATATCTAATTGTCTATGTGACTGTTTGGCTATACATTGCTACCTGTCTATGTGGTTAAAATGACAGCAGGTGTAAAACATAAAAGTGCTGCATCAGCAGTTCTTTATTTATGTTAAATTATTGAAAAGCTTGTGAACTGTCCGTTCTGTCCCTACCGTCGGTATATTCATGATAAATATAATCTCCTCAAGAATGAGAGAATGTTTGCGTACCATAAATTCTGTTAATTCTGACAGGAGAGTAAAATTTAAATTTTAAAGCACACACATAGTATATGAGAGCAACATCAATAATCCAATGTCAAGGAAATTTAAACCTTTAGCTAGTCCAGTTTTAAAGACATCAACCGCAGGTCCACTCTTCATGCTCAGCAGAGTCTTCACAGCAAACTTTCTCTTATTTTTGAGAAGATTATATTTATCAGTAAAGGTCAAGTACGATGTATACAAACACTAGCAGTACAAGTCGAAGCACCTTTGCTCGAAACATCAAAGTTCTCCTTGTATTTTCATGTAGTTGTATCCCTGTCAATCCAAAGCTTTCGTACATATTTCCCCCAGAATTTTTAGTTATTTTCAATCGATTTCAGTATAAAAAGTATCACATTTTCAACGAGAAATTGTAAATACTTTGTTTATATTTTGCAACAATTGCCGAGCATGCGTAGAACTCACGTTGGAAATCCAACATACTATCTGCCACTAGCCAATCACTGGCCTGAATCAATTCGATTTCTCCAGAGCTATGCCCACCCTTAACCTGCGAACGGGCATGCTCAGGGAACGAGATTGTACATCATCTGATCATAGGCATTGAGAGCAATGTTTGGAAACACATGTACTATTGCAAACAAAACTGTCGTCATTCACAATATGCATTCTTGATTATTCTAGACCTAGCCCTTACTTGATGTACTTACAGCAGGCGGCACTTGATTTGCAAGTTAATTGACTTCATTGCCAGTCTTTTCACATGAAAAAAACAGTGGTTTAATGGGCTGAACTGCCTGAACATCCATGAGATAGCTATATACAGTAACAACCCAATGAAACCTAACCCTGAAACTTAAAAAGGAATAACGTTTCACTCTTTTTAAATGAAATAGTTTTAACCCCCAAACACTACAGTATGTCTACAAAATGAAAACCTGTTGAATTTTGTTGCTGATTACAGCAAGAAATACTAGTCTTCAATGTTGAAGTATCCAGCCAAAACTAATCCCATAACTTGCAATTTTTTATGTTAAATTATTTTTTGTTTCAGTAATCTGCTCTGATAACAGATTTTTGACATTGTCATTAAATGTGTGTGTCTTTGATGTCATTTATATTTGGCAAAAACAGCCAGCAGCCTGCTATGAGAATTACTTGTAGAACAACTTAGCCATTGTTATATATATAATCAACCCACCCTGTAACTGGAAAGGAAATGTTTCTTGTGCAGCTATAAAATTATAAAATATTATTCCCCAATAACAAAGTTATGAAATGATTATTAATTCATTTAGCTGTACAGTTTTCAGTTTCCAAAAAAATAGTATGATCTCTCCATATTGAACAATAGGGATGAACAGAAGCTTGGTTCCGGTCAGTTATAGTGCAGCAGTGCCAGACAGAACCCTTACAGTTCCATGCAGAACTTATCAAAGCATTGCCGGAACTGGAACTCAGTCTTCATTAGGAAGAACGAAGACGATTATCCAGTTCATTCAATGGTGAACATTAACCAATTATTTAAGCAGATCATATTACATACTGACGCATTTTAATTACATTACAATAATTACAATACAACCATAGACATACTAGCTGTATATTCCAACCTTTTAGGGTTAACATCAGAAAAAGTAACATATACTGTAACCATTAACAGTTAAATAGACTCATTTCCAGCCGGAAGTTCCTGCAGATTTTTTCTCCAGGTCTGATCAGTGCTTCTTAAATTTGTGAACTTGTTCTACTGTATGATGGTAGAAATAAAAGAAGCAGAATAACAACAAAAAATAGCTAGCGCAAAAATTACTTGTGTGATCGACTCATACATTAGTTCATGTCCTTTGATACCAATAGATATAAACATACAAACAATTTCTTCAAGTAATAACGATTTAGATACTTGTAATGTCAAAATGTGTACCTTCCCCAAATTTTAATGTCAAAAATATCCCACCAGTTGAGTGTTATTAATTGTTTTATGATTTTTAGGCTGCCAATTTAGTTCAAGGGATAGATAGGATTGCAGGTCAACTTGGATATTTAGTAGTTAACTCAGAGGGAGCTGTTATGGCTGTGAGTTGCTAGTTACTTTCTTAAATACTATAAATTTATAAATTGCTAAATGTATTTCTCATTTGTCCAGACCTTGCATGTTTTGGCTCCCAACTATTCATGCATATGCTTTCCACTCCATTTAATATATACAAATAATGAATATTTATTCGTGCAATGGTAAGAATATTTTCATTCGGTGAAAGATGGAATGTTCCATTCAACTCGGCTGTCGCCTCGTTGAATGGAACATTCCATCTTTCACCGATTGCCATTGCGTCAATTACCATTGCGGGAATAAACATTCATTATTTGTTTTATATAATAACAAAATAGACTAATATATAGATTCGTATGAGAAGCATTTTGACGGATGCGATTTATCGAAAACACAAAGAGTGCAATGGAATAAAACGTATATAGTACAATTACACTCGCAAACAGTGTAATGGAACGTATTCCATTGCACTCTTGGGAAATGGAATTTTCTATTCAATATCACGTGACCATAAATAGCCAATTAAACTATCAGAATTCAATAAGGTATTATATAATCCCCATTTTATATGCTTTCCACTCCATTTAATATTATTTGAAAGAGTATTAACCATTGCGAACCAGCGCTCTCCCCTTGATTAGCAAGATCATCTGGCAGACAAAATAAAACAATAAAGATTAGTCAGAGTCAAATAATAAAATAGGGCACATGGGGACGCGTTGCGCATTATTAAAGGGTTAACTAACATACAGTATGCAGTTGAAGCTTCTCACTAAAACATTCATACAATTATATTAAATAGTTTATAATTATTCATATAGTGGTATGCCAATCTGGAAAGGATAGCACAGGGCTCCATCCCAATTTGATTAATTTTCAGTTCGACCTGCCAAACTGTGGTTAAACATCATTCTATATAGAATTAGAAGTAGAATAATGTATTCGCTTGAAAACTAGTATTTTAACTAAGATTTTAATTAAGCCACCCAGTGCCTGCAGTAGTACTGTAGAATGGCCGCCGTAGAAGAGTGTGGCACTTTGATAATGAGATGGGGAGGATGAAAAGCTTTATTACAGTATAATAATTATGGCTCAACCGAACAAACAGTGCCACTAATAAATATAGCCACTGACACAAGGTAGATACCCCAAACTGCCATTATTAAATGGCATTAAGCCTAATTAGAGAATGCGTGATTACTACGAACTTAGGCATAACTAGCTTACTAGCCCATGGATACAGATGAAACTAATGGTGTATATATAAACACGTTATTCCCACAAGTATAATCAAATGGATAGAAAGACAGTGCTACTGCATGTCGTTAACTACTGTACCTTTACTAATCTAATAAGTACTTTTTACAGCGCACCTTGCTTCTGCTCGAGATTAAGCATTTATATATCAGTGCTGTTAAGTAATTATTTAATGCTATATAAATTAATCTTTCTTGTAATGCTATATAAATTGAACTTTCTTGTAACAGTTTAGAGCATACAGTCACTCTCAGTCATTCTTCATAGCAAGAACAAGGGAGTACTTTTTACTCTTCTACTACTTCATGTAAATTGCTGATAGCCTGATGATCTAGCCGTTTGTCCTATTAGGCCTCAGATTGGGACTATTTGGGGGTTGATGCAATAAAATTTGATTACATAAAATTGTATTTGTCCTGATGGATGCAGTTCCTTACAGTGATGATCAAAGGCATAATTGGTATTGTAGCTTATTTGAAAAAAAACGTTTCTTAATATTAAATTAATTTCCACTTTCATGTAGTCAGGAGGAGATCTGGAGAATGAAGAGAATATTGCAAGTATAATTGTGAAAATGTTGCAGTATGCTACTAAAGTTCCATTGTCTGCAGATGATAGCCAGAACTGTAAGAGGATTTCAGGTATTGATAAAACAGACCCAACTATTTTGAAAGGGTGCTGATGTTTCTGGCACTGCAAATTATATCAAAACGCCCTAAATGTAAAAATAATAGGTTGATTATTGAAAGGCCTATACAGTAGAATATCTAACCAGGAGAAACTGTTAAAAATGCAACTATAGCTTGCGATAGGAAGCAAACCAATGTCTTTGTCTGATAGACCAATCAGGTGAAAAACCGGATTTTGCCTTTTTTTACATGCGCCCGGCCAGTCAGGGATTTGAAGGCCCTCTTCCCTTCCATCCACACGCACTTATGGAAGGGAAATTATGGCCTGATACTCAGACTAGATTTTGGGTAACTTACTCGATAATTGAATTGTTGAAGGATTTAACGTTTTGTAGACGGAAAAGTGTAAACTGACTATTTGATTATTTCATTTAATGCAAACAAATAATGAAAGCGAGGGCGAAGCCCGGGCAGGAAATAGAAAATGCCGTGAATTTGCTGTTTGTTAGCAAAAGAGATGGAAAACACTGTTAAATGTTCATTAAAAGTAATGTAGTAATACTGCAAAATGTGGTGCAGGGTGCTGCATTGGGGGGGGGGGGGACACCATGTATATAGAAAGTACAGTAAGGTTATTGTTACAGTACTTCTAGTTAAAATACAGTACTGTATGTACTCACTCTGTAAGTGTTAGTGTTATATACATCTGTATTTATGTATTTATTTCAGTTGTCTACCATGACTTCACCTTACTGGCAACAGTTTCTAATCAAAAAGTGTATATTATCAAGAAAGAGAATGAAGGATCGTAAAGTGGAACAGGAAAATTTTAATGCAGAATTTAGCGAGTGGATAAGTGAACTTCATAATTGTCATTCGTAATATACAATAAAAAGTAAATATGGTAGTAACAAGATTGGAAACAGGGATGCGTGCAATAAAGTTTTATGCAATGTGTGCTTTATCGCGTGCATGATACAGTGTAATCGTATCATTTCACTGTTATAGCTTATAAATATGACGCAATTAGCAGAGATGTCCTGCATGAATAAAAACCTATCGGCGGTTCTACTGTAAGTTTCTCTCTTGTGAATACATGTTTGATAAGATTACATTTTGTAATAATAAAAGAATAGGCCTAATTATTATAGAATAAACTTTATATAGTCTGTAAAATACTTCTTTTTGTGCTTACTGGCTGTCATCTTCATCAATCTTCATGAAAGTTATGTAAGAAACGTTGTTTCAAACCTCAGCAGTGTTGCTGCAAGATTGTTCTCTCACTGGATTTTCGCAAACGGCAAACGTGTTCGAACAACTCGTTATTGTTCTACAATTCAACAACTTTTAACAAATTGTTAGCGACGATCTTCTATCAACTTGACAAAAACAGAATTGTTCAACTTGTTCACAAACCTGCTGAGAAAACGTCCTTGTTGACAAGGTAATGTTGACAAAATGAAATATTTTTACGCATATGCACTGCAGTTATACCAAGAGAACAAGTTTTGATGTCAACTCGAAATAAAAACGCATGCAGTACGTTGAAGTGTATAGGCTACACATTGGCATGACAATTGTAAAAATCTCGCAAAATAAAATCAATCTTGCAAGTTTATTACATTTTTGATTTACAAGTAACATAACGTCATAAGATTTACACTGTATAAGTAACAAATGCATGCACTAACAAGTATAAAGACATGCTTTAATTAAACATCTTCTGATTAAACGATAACGTTTCTCAAAGTTAGATCATCACCACTTATAATTATCAATATCAAATCAATGCAAAATAAATCACACAGAATATTCCTGGCACAGAAGAAGGAGGAGTAGTAAGAATGGACCACAATCTCAGCTAATCTTGGTAACTGTTGCTCCGATAGAAAATCGGTTAGTCTGTTCGCCATCACCCCAGCCAACTACAGCAACATAAAGATCTCTGAGAGATCCTGTTCGAGTCGCAAGTGTGACAACGTTGATGGCAATACCTCGAGGATCTGAGTATTTAGCATCACCTGGTGTGCAGCCAATGGTGGGGTCAACTGGAGGCTCGCAAACATAGGTGGCCATTGCCGAGACTGAGTCGAGTGCACTGACGACGATATCCACGTTGTATCTACAGAAGAATATTAACAGCTTAGTCTCATAATTACCTGCATCCAAGGTTAGACTTGGGCTCAGATTCCAGCCGGAGAACCCAACGGCTGGAATCTGAGCCTAGGTTAGACTCGAGGCTCGCGGATATATGTATAGCCATTGCTGAAACTGAGTCAACTGCTGCGATTACGATGTCCATGGCTACTTCTTGTCTTTGTAGTTTGTAGGAACTTAAACTGATTCCAATCTGAACTTTCATGACTCTAATGACACTACACTATAGGGAAGACATGCACATATGAAGGATTGGCGTTAATACTGTGACTAATATCAAGTGCTGTACAGTTTATACTATATATCAATGAGCACATTGTATTTATAGAGAAAAGTAAAGAAGACGAATTCATAGAGTCCGCTATTGGTAGTTGGAGGCAACAAACCATGCAAGCATAAAGCCCAGGTCACACAGCACAACGATAACGATACGATAACTTGTATACGCGCGCTGATTGGTCAGAAATTTATCGTTATCGTCCGACTGAAAAAAAAATCGCTCAGGTGAGCGATTTTAAAATCGTTATCGTCAAACGATAATTTTATCATTTTCGTTGTATTGTGGAGACTAACACAATTTTTTTTCCAATTATCGCGTGTTTACAATTTACATTATCGTTGTGTAGGGTGCATGACCGGGCCTTAAAATTTAAAATTGAGTGTATAAAGGCTGCTATGTCAACTTTGATCTAGAGAGGATTTTCATACACAGCAACAAGACTTAAATCAGTCTTCAAATATCTGACATCTTAACTACTGGGAGAGCCAGAAACCCTAAGCTAGGGACCGCGACACGAGATTAGTATAAATATGAAGTCTCCAGTCAATGTCAATAATTTGTAACACCCACCTTAGAGTTGTTCCAGCGTCAGGACAAAATGCCAGCCTGAAGTCTTGTCGGTTCAATGTTGTCACTGAATGCCTACTTCCAGAGGGTACGACCTGTTGCAGAATTTTCACACCTGCACGAGTGACCAGGTTTATCGGTATAGGTTCAGGAAATTCACGCAGTCGGTAATACCAAAAATGTTTGTTTGGCTTTTCAACATACTGATCTTTAGGGAGGAACTCCATAGCAACCGTCCAGGCAATGTACGGAGCGTTACCAGCAGTTACAGAAACATACATGGCGGTCAATGATGTGTTGTAAGCGATTGTGCAGTTATGTTGACCATTGAACTTTCCTCCAGGGTAATTTGTACACAGAACCTTACTGCAGTCTGAGGTGGTACAAACCTAAATGTGGTTGAAATATAAGAAACCCAATTATGTTGACAATTGAATTTAAAACAACTATAACAATAGGAAAGTGTGGCGTTCAAATGGAGTCAAAACACTTGCTGCTGCATATCCCGGAAACACAAGTTACAAGGCCCCCGGTTTAACCTACCCGATTGAGACATGTATTTTATATGAAGATTTTCCCCAGTGGTTATAACCTCAGTATAGCAGGAAACCTGAACCGGAGAAAACCTGGGGATGGTTGGTATATCAGACCAGGCCGGAGAAATTCAAGGGGATCCTGAGATCCTGCATTCGATGAACACGTGCCTTTCGAACAAGAATGGGGAACATTTTCAATTTCACAGACCTACTATGTGGATTAATCCTCAGTCTCAGATAATATAAAGTAATTATAGATGTTGCACATGAATACACGTGTTGTGTACTTTAGAATCTCGTACCCAGAGCATGCCCGTACGCAGGTTAAGGCGTGGTCTCTTGAGACGCACTTTTGAGAAACATTTGACAATGACAAATCCAAGATCAATGACTATTATATTCTAACCTGCAATTTTGCAACCAATCCAATATTTGGATTCCATCCAGACGGAATATTGACACGTGTGATGACCATCATGTTTTTGTAGATGGTTGTGTTACATATGTTGGCTTGATAGGCAACTTCCTGCAGGGCGCTTGGACGCTCGACGTCACTCGTGACGTATAAGGTCGGGATGAATATCACTGGATGTTCTTGAGCCCACGAGCCAGTTATTGCCATCAGCACTATATAAAGTCATTAATGTTTTATTTATACTGATCTATTTTAAAATCCTTGAAAATGATAATTCATATAGCCAGTGTGTTTTCATGATCTGTAAGGTGCCAGTTCTTTTATATTTGGAGTCATAATATATAATTATCTAGCATCAAAAGTGCGATTTGAAAGTTGTGACGAGAGGGGCCTTCTTTATACTCCAGTTTAAGCATCCGTTAAAGGGACAGATTTTCTGTTCCTATTTTAACGTTCAAAACTTTCACTGTCATCCAACCTCGGTCCTACTCTTTCCTCTGCACTTTTACCTACGCTCTTATCTCCGTATAGAGGGAAGACCCTGGGAACGAAATTGGCTGTTAACTCTTGTAATGCATCAGTCTGAATGTCTTCAATGACCCTCTTCAATAAATTTATGAAAACCGTAAAGTGTACACGTTCGTTTATATTGGGATCAGTGGCGGAAATCTTGGGGGGGCTGGGG
>CACRXK020000233.1:83842-97525 GCA_902702795.2 Paramuricea clavata | reverse complement strand
CAGCTCATTGTGACTTGCCAGGTGGATATACTTGAGGTCGCCAATTTACTTCAAATACAAGTTGGAAAATTCCACCAACCCACCCTTGAAACAGGCATTCGAAATCACTAAATTTCCACCGAGTAACTTGGTGTGATAGGTGCAAACGGGTGCTCAGGTCAATACTGGAAATTGCTATACGCACCTGAATCCACGTAGTTGCAAATGTTTGATAAACTGGTAAACTGCAGACTTATAATTCCCACCCTTTGCATCTAACCATCCACATGGGTAAGTTATGTTACTGTATGTGTTAATTGCACTTTCTTCCAGAAAAGCTTCTTTTGTTTCTTTCGTGGCATTTCTCTGTGCAGGCAGGCTCGCGTGGTGGCGTGCGGGCAGGAGGGGGGTTCTGATACAAATAAACTACTGCTGCGTATTCTGTTTCTCCTAACTGGTCTGCGTAGCTGGCGGTTTGAAAGGGTTCAAGTTGAGGCGCAAGCAGCAAAAAATTAGGACGTCTTTTCCGGCGTAATTTTTCGGAATTTTTATTTAATTTGGACGCCTTCATTAATTAATACCCGTTCTCAAAACGTGGGCGTGGCAAGTCGAAGTGTATGGGTGTAAAGCTAAGGCAATAACCTGCCCTAGCTAGTCTCTGCCGCAATAAGTAGCATGAAAGAAAAGTATTTGATGAGCTATCAAAACACCCGAAGTTTTATGTGACATATGTTTCTGATAAATTTACGCTATAAATAACGGGAAAGGTGGTGCAAAAATTATTTGCAGTATAACGTTACTTATTAATATTTCACAAACTGTTTTATAGAATTATTTTAGAAAATAAAATCTTTGTAGCTCGGCTAAGAGTAATTAGTATTACAAATTCACAATAGTTTGAAAGCACTGCACAGGGAATTCAGCAGAGAACTGTATTTGTTTTATCGTAAACGTTTCGTAATCTCACTCTTTTTTACTTTTTACGGTCTCCAGTTACATGTTACAGTCTGGACTTATCTAACGGACCAACGTTAACTGAACCTGGCTGTACTTTTGTAAAACTGTAGTAATAGGGCTGTATTTCGCATATAAAATTTGGCACAATATTTAGAAACATGTCTTCAATGGCTTAGTAAACTAACTGCTTAAAAGGAAATGGATCTGGCATATTTTGGCTGGAATGTTGATATTTGATATGTAAATATCATTCCACGACAATTGGGCTCACCACGCAATCTGGAAAGCGATTGATTTGCATATTTTGCGCTTGGAAATTCCTTATATAGTCAAACACGTGACCGGAAGTATGCAAATCCGTCACACTTCCGTGCGGAGAGGGAAATTTGAGCTGCAAAGAGAACTGCTATATTTAAATCATTTCTTCTTTGTATTTTTGTACCAACGCCTCACTTTATTGTCCACGGAACGTCGCACGAACACCTTGTTGTCTGCTTGCTTTGTCTTTTCTCTCCCATTAAAAGGTAAGTGTAATACTCTTTGTTAAATATCTATTTGTCATTATTTTGTTGTTTTTACTCTTTTGTATCAACACGCAATTTTCTAGTATTTGATAGTGGCAAGTGATTGTCTCTTTCTCTCATGTTAACATAATTCATTCACAAACCACGCAGTGACTTTGTGATTGGAAATGACTTATCAAGATAATTTTCAAAGAAGGGTGCTAACTTTTTGTATAGAATTGAATATATTGTCGCATTGTCATTCAGCTATTATAAAATATTCATAATATGCAAAGTAGTGTCACGCTTGAATAAGCGCAAATTTGTGATATAATTTAAAGAAATTTTCAAGGCAAGATAGCAAAGCTGCGAACTTTTTCTTCAAAGAGTGTTTTAATTTCACGATTCCGTGACCCCATTGCTTATTTACTTCAGTACAAATTCATCCGCACGCAAAACCCGACATGTTATAATGAGAATTGGGCCAGACACATCTGTTGCTTAGATAAAGGGCAAACCTTTCGTAATATAAACATATTTCCCTATCTAGACAAACAAAAACCTAGCAAGAACAGACAGAGATAAGTAGGTTTCAAACACGAATTGACAGACTTGTCGAATCCGTCCGAAATGTTGCTACGGCAATGGAAATTGTGGAACGGCGAACGTTGGAATGGCCTCGCGCGCATATTTGAAAATCAATATAAAATCAATATTCCAAATCACTTGGTGATTGCTTTAGTTTGTCGCACTGTTTTTTAAGTGTTTTATCTTTTTATTTGTTTATCTGGGCTGGCAGAACAATTGAGGTGTGCGCGCAAGCCATGGGCCCTTATTTCACGTGGATTTTTCTCTCGTGACTACAATACGCACTACACTTAAAATAAAGACTCAACAATAGTTACATGTATATAGCATATTTAAGATTGATACATTCACCAAATCTGAACATTTAAATGCTTAAAAGTTTCCTGGGACTCTGTATCAAAAATACGTTGTAAATAGTTTTACGATATCAAATTTCGTAAATAATGAATTCTCTATAGATATGTCTGTTCGATAATTCAGATTTATCTTTCAAGGAATTTCGCCGTTTATCATCTATTTTGCCGTGTTTTTAGCACAAAATTGATGCGCAACTATCAAAATAATTGCACTTTGATTTTAAATGATAGTACAGAATTCAATGTAGTTTTTCTCGCTGGCTTGTTTGACATCAAACATCAGGTGCCAACAGATACACAAAAATATTTGATTAAATTGCATAGCAGACATTCTTCCGACGATTTTAAGAGTAATCATTTTCCCTATTTTGGCAACCTGGTACATAGAATTAAATCTAGTGTATTCGCAATAAAAATATAGGCATTAATTCTTCATTCGCAACAAACTAGGCATTTAAATCCTACTGTATACTTCTTGCAAGACGTAATAAGAAGCAATTAACATTTCGTTTTCTTACATAGAAAGGGTTTTTACATTGTCATTTGTGAAAATCACGTGGAATCGACAGATTAAGAAGGCAGTTATTTTGAAGCTTGCTGAGCTCAGTTCGGTTAAGCCAACCCAATGAACTCTATAAATACGTTTTCATAGAGTTCACTGAGCCATCACCTACCCAGGCTCTTTCCTCAACCTCGTACCCAAGGTAGTGAAGGTACTTAGCCTCGATCTCGTTAGTGGCGAGGACATAAGGGCTTTATTAATTTGCTACTTTATCTATAGATTATCTGTCTGACGTATTCATTTTGTAGCAATTTTTTGTCGACTAAATTTGTACACTGATTGTATTTGGATGAAAACAGGTGATCCGTTGGATGACCTTTCAGTACTCTTTCTCTACCTGGTGTATGTGATTTAAAAGGATAGCTGCCGTATAAACCAATCCAATCTCGTGGCTCTTGGATACGAGACATTCTTGTACCCAGAGCCCTTCTTACGCACGGTGCGACGAGGGGCTTTGGCCAAATCCAAAACCGGATACCATAAAAACATGGTAAAAGAATATATCCGGTATTAGAACAATAACCTTCGTTGTAGCCAATCAGATGCCAGTTTGATATGGATTTGGCCAGAGCCCCTCGTCGCGCTCCGTTGACCGCGCGTAAGAAGGGCTCTGGGTACGAGAATGGGTACGAGATTGTCTCCAGTTCATCTTGTCTCGTTTCCAGGGCGTTACTCACGCCTGAGACGCTCAGACGTAAACTGGTTCGTTTGAAAATGAAAACGTTTTGTTCTGTTTTCAAAAAAAACAGCGTCCTCACTTTTCATGTTGACGTACATGACTGACTTTGATCTTTAATATAATTTAATAATAAACGCTCTCGAAGGATAACTGCGGATTTCGAAGGATACAACTACCCGCCGAATAATACAAGTAGAACTTCTACGTTTCGAGGCCCTTTATCACTACTAACTTCCCGACTCCTGTACTAGTTACTTCGCATAAGAACAGCTATGCTGGTAACATGGAAATAAACTGGGACTAGTTGTGAAATAGAAATGTATTTTATTTTGTTCCCACTTACGCTTTCCACAACTCAACATGATATTTACAAAGTTTCAAACACAGGCTTTACGACAATTCAATTTGACAACAGTAATGTTATGTCGAATTAGCATCTTAATACGCAAAACACAGTGTATGGTACCTGTCCTGAAGTACTCAATATCCTGCTTGTATATAGAAAGATATCTGACCCACCTGCACTTACACATATGATTTGCATAATGTAAAAATATTTTTGAAATTTGGTCCTAAAGGCCCGTGTTTCAAGACAAGTAGTTTTGAGAACAAAAAGAAACAAATGATTACATACATCAAAATATAGTGAGCGATATTTTTTATTTCTTCCCGGTTGTGTACTCAGATATAGTTCAATGATTTAAGTGGTTCCTTGTTTTTCAGAACCAATCATGAGTGCTATTGCTGCAGTGAAAAAGCGCATGGCTGAGATGCGAGATGGCATCGACGAAGCCGAGGGCCGCATGAAAGAATCTGAGCAACTGAAACGCGAGGCAGAGTCCCGAGGTCTGACGGCTGAGGGTGAAGGGTCTTCGTTAAGGAACCGCGTGTATCAGCTGCAAACAGAGATTGAAAGAGTTAACAAGAGGTTGGAAGAACAACAGGCCAAGCTTGATTCAGCAGAGGGTCGCACACTGGACAACGATGACGCTCGCAAGGATCTGGAAGGACGAGAAACGGACAACGATCAAGATTTAATCATGCTTGAACAAAGCACTAAGGATGCCAAGGTAATGGCAAATTAGGAAACACTGTTGTGGAAACATTTGCAAAGTCAATGAAACTTGAAAAGTAATTGTTTGCTGGATTAATTCCCCATTTGCCTGTCCGTTTTTCAGAAAAAGCCAGAAACTTTTTGTTTTGTTTTGTTTTGTTTTGTTTACCAAGTGTACCGTATTTCCATTTAGTCCCCCTGGGGGCTTACCCCCCCCCCCCACACACACACTTCAGGATTATAAACAGTACACTAGTCTATTGAAATACAATCCTAATAATTGTGACATAATTTGCGACATCATTTCGGGATGTGGAAAGTCATTCTTAATAACTTCTGTCTTATTAAGGGAACTTGATTAATGAGAATCTTCTGTTTTCCTGAGTATATATTTAAGATAAATTTGCTCAAATGAATGCCAGATCTCAGTCTAAAATTTACATTTCATCCGACAGGTGTTGGTCACAGAAAACACACAAAAGTACGACGATGCGCTGAACAAGTTCAAGGTGCTCGAAGGGGACTTGGAACGAATCTACGAGCGTCTCACGAATGCAGAGAATAAAGTACACCGACTCGATGATGAGGCGAAGCAAGTGAACACCGACCTCAAGGACCTGGAAACGAGAGATGAACAAGCTAATGAGAGGGAAATGTCGCTGGAAGATCAAGTGAGATACCTTGACTGCCAACTTAAAGAAACCGACCAACGGGCGGACCAAGCCGAACGTATGGCGGCCAGACTCGAGCGATTACGAGACACTATCCAAGGTAAGTGTTAGTCTTAAGGCTCGTTTACACTGGACATTTTTCTTGTTCTGACGGATCTGAACGAGTGGATGAGTTATGAATGTTGTGAGTATATAAACTCTCATCTGAACATTCGTAACTCATCCACTCGTTCACATCCATCAGACCATCAGAAGAAGAAAATCGCACTAAAAATCGCAGCAAAAATTTCAAAAACGTGTAAACGGTCCTTTAGTGATACTCACCCTTTTTTCACGAATGATGCTAGTTTGTCCCACTAAACTTTTGTCTATGAAACGATGCCTACTGTGAAAACATTAGGCATCATAGTATGGGACCCAAAGTCGCCTTAAACATTTTCACGTTCGTAAACAAGTTGTTAGGAGAACTTTACGATTTTTGTTAACCAGGATTAGCTAATTGACTTTGGAATGTTTTAATCTGTTTGTTTTTACATTCCAGGTGGCATAGAACTTGAAAAGAAGAAAACAGAGACGATCAAAGATGAATTGGAAGCTACCATGTGTGACTTGCTCGATGTTTCACATGACCATGGGGAAATACATCATGGAGAAGACCCTCCTCAACAAGTACGTGATGATGAAGAAGAGGAAAAATGATTCAAGTTTATTCCAAGATTTCTGTTAGTTTAGTTCAAAAGTAACATTTTTAGTCAACAAACTAAATAAATAGGGAGACATTTCACTGAGATACATCGAAATTAAATATAAAGCTTTTTTTTGTATTTGTTCCATGTTTTGTACCGGTTTGCGTATATACAATGCACACACTACGTCAAGAATACTTGTGTTCGAGAGGGTGTAACTGAGCTCCATCGTAACTTTTACCTAGCCCCTTTTTAGATCCGGTCCCAGGTTTTCAGAAGTGTAACCCTCTTCCATACATTTTCATTCTGTTTAATGGTACACGCCACCATGTATTGTCCTTTAAAAAGTTGTTAGAACCAATTTGATCAATTTAATGTCGAGCATTTGCATTAGAAACTATAATTGGCGCATTGGAGTTGATAGATTGGAACTATTTTGCATTTGACAACAACTGCTTTATTCACGAACGTCAGAGCGTATGAGTTTAATGTTTCCGTTGCATGTTTTTCATCGCCGCAAACTATGATTCTGATTTGCCTTCGAACTCAAAAAAATATTTATTGATTTACACTGATGCATGTCCTGCAAACACACAGGTTCTTGGTAACGATATCTCGCCTTGAAAACTTAGATCAGATACCCTTAACTTCAGGGCCGTACTAAAGTCCCTATTCTTATGATCATGGCCACCTAGAATCCATAAACAACTCTCGTTATCCTGTCCTGTCTTGACTATCCCTAGACTAAGTCCGCTTCTCGGGTTGAAACGATTACGAATGAAACACCAATGGTTCTGTTCCGGGTCGAGAACTTCGACCGAATTCAACACTCCATAACTATTTGCGCCACCAACTACGTAGACCTTATCAGCATAATTTGCGGAACCGTGGTTCATGCGCGGTTTGTTCATCGATGCAATTTCCGTCCACGTGTTCGCAAGGGGGTCAAAATATTCCACATGTGGTATAGCGCACGTGCCACAGTATCCGCCAATGGCGTAAAGCTTCCCGCCTAGGGGTTGAAGACAAAAGTGGCTTCTCGGTAAATTCATGTTGGGGACTGGAAGCCAGGTGTTCGCAAGTGAGTCGTAACGTTCGGCAGTTTTGATAGCGACGCCATTGTCTGAGCCTCCAGCTGCGTAGAGCCAGCCGTCAAGAACTGCGATCGCCGTTGAGCCTGAAGTGAAATGAATATAAATTATTAGCATACACTCGGAAGGTGGATGGGGCTTTTTGCGCAATTTGGTTTCTCAGCTCCGCGCGGATATCCTTACACTATTCACCTCCGGACAAAAACAAAATGTTTTCCCGTTTAGTTCCTCTTTGGTGTCAGTGGATAGTGCAAGGATCTCCACTTTGGTGAATCTATTAATATACTACTCATTGATATACTACTCATTACTATTACTATACTACTTATTAATATACTACTAATTATTAATATACTACTAATTAATATACTACTAATTAATATACTAATTAATACACTACTCATTAATATACTACTCATTAATATACTACTCATTAATATACTACTTATTAATATACTACTCATTAATATACTACTCATTAATATACTACTCATTAATATACTACTCATTAATATACTACTCATTAATATACTACTCATTAATATACTACTATTTAATATACTACTCAATATACTACTAATGCTTGCATATCTAGTGAGAGTCAATCGTGCACAAAAGTGTGGCAGGTCACCTTTGCATTCTTGAAGCGAAGCCAAGGACGTCCACTGATTAGTTGAGAGGTTACACGCTTCGACTGTTACCAGATCACCATACTGATCATTGATTCCTCCAACAGCATACAGCTGGTCATCAAGTATTGCAGACCCAACAAACTTTCTTGGTATGATCATAGGAGTGAGCTCGTGCCAGACTCCTGAACTGCAATCATAGCACTCCACGTTGTTCACAATACTCCCACATTCTGTAAAACAGAATCGTAAATTAACTGGGTAATGGCCCGATTTTTGGTATGAATGGATGATTGATAATTTGCCGGTTTGCACGATTTTGGGCAAAAGAAACTGGGTATGGTCGATACCTAATTTAAAGACCCCAAACTCAATGAACACACAGGAAAGAAGTGACTGCATAAGTAACTGGATTGTTTTATCAATGAATTACACACAGGAAAGAAGTGACTGCATAAGTAACTGGATTGTTTTATCAATGAATTACACACAGGAAAGAAGTGACTGCATAAGTAACTGGATTGTTTCGTAAAAATGTCTTACCTTCTCCTCCTAGTAAATATATGAACCTCGTAACTCTTTCTCTTTGCCGGCCATCGACGGCACTCACCGAACCGTTCCGAGTCTCAGGGACGAGATGATACCGAATTGCGTCGAAGATCAACTGACGGCAAAACATATTGTCCAGGATCAGCTCTTCGTTTAAAATCACATCTGTCAAATGGCGTCGCGTAATTTGTGAAAAACGAACGTGTTTCATTAAATCTTCCAAATGAGCACTACGTTCTTGCGGATCGAGCCTCACCCAGCGAATTATTGCAGTAGACAGATCATTTTCCGTGGAAATATTCAGATTATCGCTTTTTAAGAACTTCAAAAGCTGTTCGGCAGTCAAATCTAGAAACTCCTCATGTTTTGCAACAAAAGAAAAGTTCGTTTTTATGTACGTTTCGAGTTTCTCTAACGTTTTCTGATTTCGTTGTATCACCTCCGCTAACTTCCATATTCCTATGCAATTTGATTCGTGTAGGTTATTCAGCAGGAATTCCATGCAAGAATCTTGGATTTTTGGAAACTGTAACATCCCGCTTGCAATGAGTAACTGTTGAACATTCTCTGAAGTGATTGTCACCGTAGCGGTGTAACAAAACTCCAGAAGTTGCTCCAGAGCGCTCGAGTCCAGACCCTTAATCTTGATGCGCGGTTGTTGGCTTTCTTTCATGTCAGCCAAAAACATCGCGCGAAAGTATGGAGATGCTGACGCCAAAATCAGTTTATGACAATTGAACTCTTTGTTGTCATCAGAGCAGATTATAACATCACTGAATATTGCTTCTCGACGAAAATCTAACATGGTTTTAAAAGCATCTTGAAATGCGTTCTTATCGTTGAATTCGCAAATGCTGTCGTCCACCAGGGGCACTGCCATCTTTTTTTGCTTTAATCGTTAGTTTTGTTCCTTTGTTTTACCAGAACAGCTGTTAGTTGTAAATTAAAGATTTAAGGTTCTTTAGTATATTCAGTGCTCACTCGACGTACCTAAATCTCACATAGAACATAGGTGTCGTGTCATGACAACTATTTGTCTTCTTTGTCTTGTTTTGTTTATTTCCCTTTTCCTTTGCCTTGCTTAGAATTTGCCAGTCGGTTACAATTTACACTTCGACTAAAAATCGTTTAAAAATTACTTCCTTAATCCCACAGGCTGTGACAGGCATAATCTCGACATTTAACTAGGTCGGTCTCAGATATAAAATGACTCCATTTGACAAATTGTCTTCATTTTCCCTGTATTCTTTAATCATTCGCGCTGGCTTACAAGGATCGTTATTACAATCTTTGCCCTTGCCTTGGGCTTTAAATATTTCCAAAGATACAGCACCGTAGTGTACGACAATGGATTTTAAACTATTAAATTTCCCGTTAAATTAGCAAGCAATATTTCTCGCGATTAAAGTTATGAATTATTAAAGATTTTGTTCAGCCGGTAGCATAGCTTGTGTTTGTACTTTCAATGTGTTTTCGCTAGAAACATTGTAAGTTTTGTTTACTTTGTCGGCAGGTGACTGATTAAAATCAATAATAATAATGCAACAGTAAACCACATTATCTGATTTAAAAAGCTTCGTACTTGATACATCGTATATTTAACACTCTTGTAAACATAATGGAATATTGCTTTCCGCCTCTAGGATTTGTAGAAATAGCATAACGACAAGAAACAATCATTTTAGGGAATCTATACTAGAGTTTTGCGTGCCATGTATGCTAGAGGACAACGCATCTTGTGTCCTGTCGTCGAATCTCTATCCGATATAATACACCTTTTGGAGAGTACGTGATCTTGGCCACAGAGCCTCGTTTTCGTGTATTTGACATTAGTCAAAGCCCAACATCTCAATCATGATAACGAGGCTGTATAGCCAGGATGACGTCCTTTCCGTCATTATTTGAACTGTTGTAAACTGGGACCATTTTTTTGCCAGCCCATCCTATTTCGCTACTATCCCGACGAACTCAGGACGGACCTTTGCTCGAAACATTGAAGTTCTCCTTGTATTTTTCAGGCATCCCTATCTAGACTATCTATGATCCCTATCTGCCTCCGAAGCTTTCTCTCTATTTGAAGTATTCTCACTATTTGGTACCGCTGTTTTAAGATTTGCATGTTCATTTCCAAGATGGCGGATCGTTCGCCTTCTTCTCAACATACTTCAACTTTGATCTTACAAGCTTGGCGAGAGCGCTGGTCGCCGCTGCAGTGGACGTCAAAGCTAAGACGAACCCTTGCGGAAGATAGTGAGCTTGCAAAAACATTGCCAGGTGAAATTAGCAAACAATAATTTGCATGCTGAAGTTATGAAATATGTTTATAATTTATATAACGCTGTTGTACTTAATTTGTATCATTGTATAAAAGGTGTAACTGTTTGTACTTTGTTTTTTAGTTGCATTAATAGAACAAGCAACATTCGGAAGTACACCAAATACTTTACTCTTGTCCTATATAAAATATGCTGCGATTAATAAGGTATAAACTGGTTTTTCAATACCCAAGTCGAAACTCGCCAAGCCCCAATGACTTTTGCTGAATTGCATAAACTGTTTTTAAATTTAATGTTTATATTTAACAGGTTATTCCATTTTCATCTGTACTTAAAGCAATTGAACAGGCAAGATAATTTGTTTCACAGTGCATGACTGGCTATTAGAACGGTTTTCACTCGTTTCCAACCATCAAACTGATGCCACGTCATTTGATCAATTTCTAAACGGTTGATTCTTTTGGAATTATTGTATTAATTTGGTTCCCTAGGGTTAGAGTTAATAGGTGACAATGCAGGGCATTTTTTAACTATATAACTGGGGGGGCCAAAGCCCCCCCAGCCCCCATGGTGGCCCCCCACTCAACCATTTTGGGCCATTCCATTTAATATCTACACCCCCCTGTCGACGACGTTTTCGGAGGGGTCCTGAAAATTTGTATTTCTTAGGGGTTCTAAAAATGGTAATTTCCGAAGGGAACAAAAAAATCGCATTTTCTTAAGGGTTTTCGCTAATCAGCGAAATTTCCGAGCCCTTCAGCAAATAGGCGGAAAGCTGGACGGGCTGTCGACGACATTTTCCGAATGGTCACGAAAATTAGGGCTGTCGACGACATTTTCCGAAGGGTCACAAAATCATTCAAAAACAATTCCGAAGGGTGGAAAAATTGGTGACGTCGTCGACAGGGGTATTTCAGAGGGGTCACTTAGTTTCCTTAAGAATATAGAAGAAAACATCAAATTTCTGAAGGGCTTTCAAAATTCTGATGAATTTCCGAGGGGGACTTATAAAAACATGCTTCTTAGGGGTGTGAAATTGGAAGACGTCGTCGACAGGGGGGTGTAGATATTAAATGGAATGGCCCTTTGGCCCCCCCCAGTCAAAGTCCCTTTTCTCTAAAATATAAGCAAAACATGGAATTTAGAAGGAAGGTTTGATATTCTAGTAACTGAAATTTGCTTTGTGAATCTTATGTCCTGTCTTTTATGTTTAATAAATACCGTAGATTTTAAACATTTCCCAGGCAGTGGATTGCATTTCCCAGACCTTATAGATTTGAGTTGTTGGACAAGTTAGTGACCGCAGGGGGCAACAGGCCCTCAACCAAGTGTTTTATAAGGGGGGATAATTTTGCCCCCCCCCACCAAAAAAAAAAAAATTTGATTTTGAAACTAGAAGTATTTGAAATCATATATACATATAATCAAATATCTGTAATCGATATTTTGATAACATTTCTCGTAATAATCCATCATGACTCGCGGATATCATAGACTCGCAAATCATAATGAACGAATTAATGAAAGGGCCTAACAAAAGACGTATACAAGACTTTGAAAATGCCATTTCCGACGATTTAGAGACGCAAAATTTTCAAAAAATTTTCGCTCTGTGCCAACCATGGTGGCGCTTTGTGGGAGTCGGGAACTCTAAGTTTATCAAGCTGGCTCCCTAAGTGACGGCCAAGTTGTGGTATCTACATCAGTAAACATACTATGCAAGTACTTAACTGAAGGTTCAGTCTATCTACAGCATAATGTAATGCTGTATATCCAAAAATCTGTTTCAGAAAATGCAGGGAATTTCAGTCATAGGGGTAGAAAAATACAAAAATTTTCTGGGAGAGAAAACCCCAGACCCTCTCCAGGGTATATTATCCAATATATTGTTAATTAAATACACCTTCGCCCATTTTGTACTACTGAATTCTAAATTTCCACATACTAAAAACGCTATTTTCTGACAATCAGAAATCTGTCAAATCTTCTCCAAAGTCCAGGAAATGGCATTTCAGAGACTCTAAATTTAAAAATTTCCTCGGGCCTTCGGCCCTCGCTCTCAGTCCCCCCCAAACAAAAAGAGCTTCCTACGGCCGTGCTCTCCCCCCCCCCTACTATTAAATGCGATACCACACCAAACTTTATGTTACCAACAAACCATCTATCATTGCTCCACACTCGGTATAGTATGGTCCCTTTTTGTAGATGGCCCCCCCACTGACGAATTCTTAAAAAATGCCCTGTGACAATGATGTCATGTCAGTTTGGTGGTTGGAAATCAGTACTGACCTATTAGAACCTAGTGTGTTTTGTTTCTTAATGAAGCATATTTTGTAACAAGACAAAAACGGGATTGAATTTGAGATATGTAAAGACTGTTCTTTTCTTAAATTAATATACAGTTTTTTAGAGTATTCATGCAGATGAGTTTCCAGACCAAATCTTCAGTTATAGAATGTGATTTTCAATATTTGTTTGTTGCCTTGTTTCCCTAACATTTTCCATCTTTATATTCCATATTTTCTTCAATTACAGTTTGAAGATGTTCAGGAACCATCGCGATGTCGAACACTGTTAGCTCTTCTTGATCTGCTTGCTGATATCATCACAAATATTAGGTATAATTTGTTAAATTACAGCCAGGTATATTTCTCATGATCTACTCCAGGTTTGTCGGTGCCACCCACACCTAAGGTGGAACCATCCTATTTTAACCTCTCTATTGATTATCACACAATTCAGCACAATATATAGCATGGCATCAGAAACCGGCCTTGCTATACAATGTCATTCTGTCAAGAGTTTGTCAAGCAGAATGTCTACCTTGTACCCAGACATTCGCATTACCAATTTTGATGATGAGTGATTCTTGTTTTCTGTAGCTGTGATGGTGACAAAAGTGACTGTGTTGAACTGTCTGTAGCGTTGTCCCACATCTCATATTGGACACTCAACTGTATTGTTAAACTTCTCATTTCTGTTGTTGGGGTAAGAAAATTTGATCATCGGCGCTGTCTGCTTGAATGTCATGATACCAGTATAGAGTGTGGTGGCAGACTCTTTTTTTGGGGGTGGGGGGGGGGGGGGGGGGGGGGGGGGGGGG
>CACRXK020000233.1:0-83822 GCA_902702795.2 Paramuricea clavata | reverse complement strand
AGGGGGGGGGGGGTGTGATGATGACCACATCTAATAAAACAAAATGTTTTAATTATAGTCAGTGATATTACCTGATGACTACCAAGCAATCTCTGTATGTTTTACAAGTGTGAAAAAATGCAAAGCAATCATTACAGAATTGATTGAAAATACTGTTCTTCGAAGTCTGGTGATTATTGGCAAGAGACAGGATCAATGTAAGTTATTTTTCCTGCATTGTTGTCAGCTTTTGTCCTGCTAATATTAACTTTCTACTAGGGTTAGGTTTGGGATTGGTTTATTTTATAAAATCTGACTTCACTTCCAAATATAGATCCTGCCAGATATTTAGTTTTTCAAAAACATTCATTGTCCAGCTGCCAGACATATAGTCACTTTGAATTTAAGAATTTAAAACTTTTTTAAACTTTTATTTTAGACCTTGTTCAAAACTATATTTAACTGTATTTATTTTACTATATTTATTTTTTTAAATTAACTAAACTATATTTATTTTTGCTTTGCTGTCAAACAGACCCAAATGAACTGGGATTTCATAATTTAAGTATTCAATTATTTCAATTTTGTCTCACGCGAACGATCCTTTGTTGAAACTTTTAGCCCGCAAACTAGAAGTTGTCTGGTGAAAAACCGGTTTTATGCAAGTTTTTATTCTTCTTTCATTAAATGACGTCAGAAACAACGCACTAATTAATATCCCACAATCCCTTGTTTTTGCGCAAGGTATAAAAACGCTGTGATGTCATAATGTAGTTTGTCTTAATTGATTGATTGAGACTGCGCACTTATCGTATTTCTCGCGGAATTTTTCCAAACCTTTTTTGTGATAAAACAAATATGGCTGAATTTGAATATTACGAAGATTTCGAATGCGAAGAGGCTGAGGAAGAAATAGTTCAAGAATTATTAAAGTTCGGTATCTATGGAGAGCAAACTACACTCGATGGTATTCTTGAGGAAGCCGAAAAAAATTTGAACGACACTAAAGCTCGCGTTGCATACCTTAAAACTTTGTTCGGGGATGAAGAGAACACAGGTAAGAGATACAATATATCTTGAAACCCTTTTGTTATAAATAACTTTTAACAATTTTACCACTTTCTGATTCGCGCTTCATGCGCAAGATAATTAGTTTTTACGTTGCTATGCAACCAACTCATTAACTCCACCGTGATTTCATTCGCGCGCAAATAATTGGTTAGTGCTAGAGAGCTTTTCATTACTTGGTATGCAAGGAATAAAATGCTTTCCAGTTCATAGCAAAACAAATATTTGTAATGATTTACATCATTTTTATTTTTAGATGAGAATCGTCTTGGTGTTGTCCCGGGTTCTTCGAACGAAATACTGGCAAGCAGGAATGACGGTAATATGGAAGATGTTGCTGAAAACACAACTTCAACGAATGATTCTCTACCGGTACATGTCCTTGCTTGTGAAATGGATGATGCTGCAAACAAAGATCTTGACTTGCCAATGGAGAAGAATACTTCATGTACAGATACTCCTACGACGTTGGTTCGTGGTGGCAACGAAGCGACACTTGATGTCTCCTTCCCAACATTGGAAGCATCTCATCATGATGATACAGGAGGCGAACACAAACCTGATGCTCCTTCAAGTACAGATACTCCTACGACGTTAGTTCATGGTGGCAACGAAGCGACACTTGATGTCTCCCTTCCAACATTGGAAGCATCTCATCATGATGATACAGGAGGCGAACACAAACCTGATGCTCCTTCAAGTACAGATACTCCTACGACGTTGGTTCGTGGTAGCAACGAAGCAACACTTGATGTCTCCCTCCCAACATTGGAAGCATCTCATCATGATGATACAGGAGGCGAACACAAACCTGATGCTCCTTCAAATACAGATACTCCTACGACGTTGGTTCATGGTGGCAACGAAGCAACACTTGATGTCTCCCTCCCAACATTGGAAGCATCTCATAATGATGATACAGGAGGCGAACACAAACCTGATGCTCCTTCAAATACAGATACTCCTACCACGTTGGTTCATGGTGGCAACGAAGCAACACTTGATGTCTCCCTCTCAACATTGGAAGCATCTCATAATGATGATACAGGAGGCGAACACAAACCTGATGCTCCTTCAAATACAGATACTCCTACGACGTTGGTTCATGGTGGCAACGAAGCAACACTTGATGTCTTCCTCCCAACATTGGAAGAATCTCATCATGATGATACAGGAGGCGAACACAAACCTGATGCTGCTTCAAATACAGATACTCTGACGACGTTGGTTCATAGTGGCAACGAAGCAACACTTGATGTCTTCCTCCCAACATTGGAAGAATCTCATCATGATGATACAGGAGGCGAGCACAAACCTGATGCTGCTTCAAATACAGATACTCTGACGACGTTGGTTCATAGTGGCAACGAAGCAACGCTTGATGTCTCCCTTCCAACCACAACAGAACCTCGTAATAAAGAAGCGCAATCTGACGTAGAAGGTGAGCGCAAACCTGTTCCTGATGGTTCAAGCAAGTACAGCGAAATGGAGAGAGTTCTCGTGTCAGACGAAGAAGGCGAGATCAAATCCAGTGATTCAAATTCAGAAAATTATCCCCCACTTCTTGTTGACGCACATGGTGTAAAGAATGAATGTTCTGATGTTGAGGTCTGGAATGACGGCTGTCCATTACCATCTAGTGGACCTACTTTTTCTGAATGGCAGAACACGGACGGTGTTGACTCATCTGGGGCTGAGGCCATTTCCACTCAGGTATCGACTGCCGGGTGTCTACCTGAGTGTGAAGAGCCTCACTCTGGATGTGTGAACATCGAAAGTGTGATGTCATCAGAACAAGTTAGTCATGCTCCATCGACTTCCATCATGGAAGATGGAACAATAGTTGCTGGCAACGAAGGATTTCAAAACAAAATTGAGGGTAAGTCAAATGAGTTTAACGGAATAATAAGACAAAGCAAACTCCAGAGACCATATTTCGACCCCATATTAAAGTCTTTACTCAAATATTGAGTTTCAAGATGTCGATATTGTTCGGAGTTCGCTGCAGGCAATTGCAATATGAAATGAAACTAAACATTGACTCATTTATTTGATTTACTAGACGGCGAAATCGTTGTGACTGACAGCAGCCTGAAGAATGAAGATGAGCATGAAAATGGTAAATGCAAACTGAAAAAGAAGAGCAAAGAGAAGAAAAAAGCGAAAGTTCACAAGAAAGAGAAACGTTCAAAAGATGAGAAAGCCGAGAAAACGAAGTCCAAGAAATTTCATCGACGACTTGTTTCTCTGTTCTGTTGTTGTTTTAAAAGTCAAGAAAGAAATGATGAAAATAACGAAATGGAACAATCGACAACTGAGGACAGAACTCATTGTGAAGACACTTCTCAAAGACATAGTTCGTTCGTGACCATTGATTTGAACATTTGAACTTTTCCCTATATTTATTTTGGACATATGAAACAATTTAATACTATATTGTACATTTTGTATTTGTTAAAAGTTATTATTAATAATAATATTCATTAGTTAAAATTTGTGTTTCGAGAATAATATTGCATTACTTTAGTTCCGCTCCTAAACAATCAGCATGGCAATTCTTTGTTTGCAATGACGTCATTTTGGGATTTCATTTGACGGGCAGGTACAGCCTACACCTGAGCCTTCTATTTTTATTATTTTTTTATATTCAGCGCTTTTTCACATGAAAAGACTGGGACTAGGTGATTTGGGGGCGGGGCGGAGGATGGACGCAAGCGAAAAAATAATTACCAGCCGAGTAAAGGCCTAGGTCTAGGCTGGGGCAGGTATAACAAAAAACGGCTATTTTAATGTATTGATCGAGTTTAGAGACATTTTAAACTCAAAAGATGAATTACCGTTCAGTTTTTCTTGCTACAATCATTCTGATAGGAGAAAAATCGTCCACAAGTTGTCTGATTGCCCGTCATTTGGATGAAAAGTCACGTGATTGCAAACAAAGAATATGTTGGTCAAATGCGACGATTACTTGAAAGCACAGATCTCTTTTCCGCAGATATTTATTTTTATGCCTTTACATTTTCTCCAAGTGCCTCCGCAGGAAATGCCGTTTCAGAGACCCAAAATTCAATCTTTTCCTGGGAAAAAACCCTAGAATTGTGACTTCACAAATTATCATGTTATCCTCTCTCCTCCGAAAAAGAATCCTGGCGGCAGCACTGTTGGCTGCCCTACCAATTTTCCCCGAATATTTGTGATTAAAAGGGTGGTTTACACTGCCAAAGTTTGTGTGGTTTGGTTTGAGTGTTTGAGGACTCAGTGTTGTTTAGCGATCACTTCATGTTTGTTGATTGCAGATGCGAGTATGGCCTGGGACCAAATTCTTCAGACGAGTCTACAAAACCTCTCTGCAAGACAGGCGCAGGTGTTGGTTAACATGGAAGAAATGAACGAAGTACAAGAACATCTCAAAGTTTTAGTTCACGATATTAAAAGGTCTTGTGTCTCAATATCATCAATAAGTCTTGAGGAAATTAGCCTACCGTTTTGCTCACGTGATCAAAACTATATTTTTCTCACATGATCAAAATGCATAGTGGTAAATTTACAGTTACATCTTTGAAAAGTCGCTTTTCACATTGCTTAGATAGTCTAGATTCACTGACGTGGAAAGACAGTACCCCAAAAATGACGGACTCGCCAGAAAACCCTTTTTCTATTGACAGGATTGTCTTTCTTTCCTAGACTTCAAAGTTTATCTCCTAGTGGTGAAAGACTTCCTGGCATCGTTCCAAACGTGGCTGTTCACATTTTGACTTATGCTCAGGTAGCATTGAAAATATCGAAGTTTATACTATAATACAAACAAGCTTGATTTCTCCCTAGAGAACTTGTAAAGGCCATGTTATATATAATTCAGTGTTGCTACAGAATCTAAACTAAATCTAAATTGACTTTATTGAGCGTGAATAGCTGTATCTGGACCGTTAAATAAAACTGTTAATTCTAGAGGTTCGGTGAGCCTCGGAGGTCACATGCACCCACAATGTTGCATCCAATCTGATTTTTCTAATTTCCATGTTATGTCCGTGTTGATTCAGACTTTCCTGTACCCTGGTGACGAACTTCATGAAATGTTCCACTTGGCTAATCGTGTATTTATGACCCAGGTAGGCACATCTGTGGCTAGTTAGCCCACTGACAAGTAAAATTATCTTCTGTAAAATGTCGAAGTATAAAGTTTCTGAAAAAAACGGTCCGATGTCACAATTTGACAACAAAGTTCGGATCACCGATGAGAATACACCCTTTCGATAATTACGTCATTTGGCCTGGGAGCCAATCACCTTGCGTAATTTACTGATGAGAGCGAGGCTCCATGTGTGACGTAATTATCGAAAGGGTATATTGAAACTCCTCAAGGGAATATCCATCATTTCACGAGTGATTATATTGCATATATTTTGGTAACATTTATTTACTATATTTATTTAGTGTTTATCGCGGGTACAGTTTTACACAGAACTTGTTCGCACGTGTCTCGTCAATTTACTTCAATCAAATTCTTCACTTGAAGATGCTCTGTGTTACAGTTACCTTTATTACAAGGTAACCAAGTCAGTTCCTATGCCAGTTCTGTTCATTACTAGATGACACTCGAAAACACTCGAATTAAAATTTTCCTGGTCAGACAACGAATAACCCTATTCGGGTTACCTTAATATTCCTGGTTATGTTAACCTTTTTCTTGCTGTGGCCCAGTTTAATTAACCGGATTATGTTAGGTGGATCAATACCAAGGGCCCTGGTTACTTATGCACCTACCGTAGTTTGGTTATTTTAACAAGTACGTTCTGGTCGAATATGACCGGATTCCTAGGCACATTTAGTGACGTTCAGATTTGACTCCATTACGGCTACTTCTATTAAGAAACCATTAACCAATCAGATGCGTTTGATATATCCGATTAACCAATCAGATGCGTTTGATACATGTGATTAACCAATCAGATGCGTTTGATACATGTGATTAACCAATCAGATGCGTTTGATACATGTGATTAACCAATCAGACGCGTTTGATACATGCGATTAACCAATCAGACGCGTACTAAGCCAGTGAGTGGTAGTGCAAGTCAAATTTTAACTTCTTTATTAGCCGGACAATAGTAGGACGTGAGATAAAATAGGCACGAAATTTAACCACGAATATTAAGTTAACTCCAACTTTTTTGTATTCTTAGATTCCATATTTAATAGTGGAACTGGAAAATAAGCACAATTTTGGAGTTGATCCTGTTGTCATAGTAACAATGTTGCAACAACTATTACAGTTTACACAGTTGTGGGATTGTATTGATGTGAAATTGAGGTTGGTACTTATCAGTGGTGCTGTGCGATAGTGGTGCTGTGTGATTATATCAGTGGTGCTGTGTGATTATATCAGTGGTGATGTGTGATTATATCAGTGGTGTTGTGTGATTATATCAGTGGTGATGTGTGATTATATCAGTGGTGCTGTGTGATTATATCAGTGGTGCTGTGTGATTATATCAGTGGTGCTGTGTGATTATATCAGTGGTGCTGTGTGATTATATCAGTGGTGTTGTGTGATTATATCAGTGGTGTTGTGTGATTATATCAGTGGTGTTGTGTGATTATATCAGTGGTGTTGTGTGATTATATCAGTGGTGCTGTGTGATTATATCAGTGTGCTGTGTGATTATATCAGTGGTGCTGTGTGATTATATCAGTGGTGTTGTGTGATTATATCAGTGGTGCTGTGTGATTATATCAGTGGTGCTGTGTGATTATATCAGTGGTGCTGTGTGATTATATCAGTGGTGCTGTGTGATTATATCAGTGGTGCTGTGTGATTATATCAGTGGTGCTGTGTGATTATGTCTCCATTGTACATACAAATGATACATGTTCTACTTTAGGATAAAACTTGAGTTAAAACATGCCATGTACACGGGAACATTTATAGTATCAAAGAAAGTGTTTAAAATACGATTCCGATAGAACAAATGTTTCGTTTTTCTCCGCAGTTTATGAAGAATTGATGTAACGTTTGCAACCCATAATACTGTACATATGCCTTTGAAATGTCTTTTCTTAAAACTGTTTTCCAGAATCAATACGTATGGCACAGTTTGTCAACAGTACGTCGCCAAAATGCCGCTGACCCAAATACAGCAATGTTATGAACCCTTACGAAACAAAAGGTAAAATGGGTTAGGTCATACCATATACCGTACCGTACCATACCATACCATACCATACTATACTATACCATACCATACCATACCATACCATACCATACCATACCATACCATACCATACCATACCATACCATACCATACCATACCATACAATATATTAGATTAGACATTGTATGGAAGCGAAACTACTTGAGGGTTAGTGTAGTGTGAATTGAAAAAAAAATTGTATTGAAAAGTGGTATTATTATTGATATGTGTTACTATGATACTGGTTGTCCAGTTGTTCACATACAGTATATTCTATTTGTAGAATAATCCCAGAAAAAATAAAGGCTGTAGAAGCTCAAAATAGATCACCAGTGCAAACATTTACTACTGCAGGTGCGCACTTGACTTCATTTTTTTTGTCATTGTTGTCCAAAATATCTTTTGGATTGTTAAAAATGCTTCCACTAGTTACGGCAACAGCCTTGAGACCCTTGTCAGAGAGGGCTCCTTGTCAGAGAGGGCCTTTTGTTAGAGAGGGCCCCTTGTCAGAGAGGGCCTTTTGTCAGAGAGGGCCTTTTGTCAGAGAGGGCTCCTTGTCAGAGAGGATCTTTTGTCAGAAAGGGCCCCTTGTCAGAGAGGGCCTTTTGTTTCAGAGAGGGCTAGTTGTTAGAGAGGGCTACTTGTCAGAGAGGGCCTTTTGTTAGAGAGGGCCCCTTGTCAGAGAGGGCCTTTTGTCAGAGAGGGCCTTTTGTCAGAGAGGGCTTCTTGTCAGAGAGGGCTCCTTGTCAGAGAGGGCCTTTTGTTTCAGAGAGGGCTAGTTGTTAGAGAGGGCTACTTGTCAGAGAGGGGCCCCTTGTCAGAGAGGGCCCCTGAGATAGGACATTAAGGGGCGTTTTTGGAAACACAACGAAGGGTATTAGCGGGTAGGTCATGGAGCTCTTTTGAGTTGGGGGCAGGGGCCCCATATCACTAAGCTACACCACTGCTTTCAAGCCCTGGGAACGATGTTGCACTGGCTAGATTAAACACCGCTGTGGTTTAAATGTGGCATATTTTCCGTAAACGTTTGTATCTTATTTTGTAGAAAGCGAATTAAACAAGATTCTACGGGTAAAAAGTTATAAAATTTTGACGACATAGAAGTAAACTTGATTTTGGTAATGGAGAGGGGTAATTGTGACATGAAATGCAAGACGTTTTCTTTTATTTTCAAATCATTAAGCCTAATGCAATTACAAAACAGGGGAATGGATGTGGGGTGGGGGTGGGGTGGTGGTCTGGAGCCCATCTGTGGTTTTCATTCAGATTATCATAAAACGTGATTATCTAAAATATATCAAATAGTGTTTCGCAGATCTTAAAAATAGAAACATTTTCCGGGGCACCATGACGGCCGGACTCCCCAGTTGTTCTGACGATTGGACCCTCACTCCCCCCCCCACACACACACACACTCGTTTGGGCCTTACTCCCTCATGATGAGTCTGAAATAAAATCGAAAATAATGCTGGGTTTCATGTTTACGTGTTGAACTCAACTCCTGGTTGTGCAACTGGAGTGTATGTTTATCATATTTGTGAAAATTGTCAGCTGGAAATTCATTTTTGTTACGTGTGTGTGGTCAGATTCTAGGCATGGAACAGACGAAGAACAGTGCAATGGTAATTAAGAATTTGGTAAACAGACCCGACAATCTCATGTGGATCTCCCTGGCTGCTGTAAATACGGGGAAACTGAAGGACTTTAGTGGTGCTGTGCTCAGGTACGTTGAACGGGTTGCGGAAGTTAGGGAGTCGTGCAACGATGCTACCTCCGTGGTGTAAAGAACTAGCTGGATGTCAAAATACAATCTTGAAGTGTCAGTGTCAGTGTAGGTAGTGGCAATAATATGAACAAGCTTTCGTTGGTAGCGATGCAACTACCTGAAGAATACAAGGAGAAACTCGACATTTTGAGCGAGTTTATCCTTGTATTTTTGAGGTAGTTGCATCCCTTCCAACGATAGCTTGTCAAAATACACGCTTTAGAAACTTGGATTCACAGGTTTCTTGAATGTTTGGCATGATCCAAACGTTTTGGTCAGATCGCTTTGATTCCCAAATGTTGTGTATTCCATTGAGCAATTCGACCGTTGTGACCGGTCAGGGCATGTATATGTTAATGGACAGAGTGTTTTTCAACGTTAGACGTCATTATGAAATTGCGTATGTTTGACTCTAAGATTATATTTTGTAATGTTTAGGCTTAACGAAACAGCAGAGTCGTGTCGAGGTGACGTTGAGGATGGTACGTAGGTCAATCCATAATATCTAAATGTCTGGGGAAAAGTTATGACATGAGCCAGATTTTGTCACAACTGTCGAAATAACTCAGAAGAATAGTCTTCAGGAAAATGTTTTTTACAAAATAGAAGGTGTTGGTCTGCCCACCATGGGAAACGTGCCCTGGTTCTAATTTTGGCGAGAGTTGATGAGAGTTTTCGTTCGCGGTAATATCCAGTCAACTTTCATCAACTCTCATGCTTGTTTGACCAAGGCTTAATTTACAATTTAGAGAAACTTGCAGAGCACAGAAGTGAATTATTTCATCATTCTTTCGTCATTCTGTGTTATATCGTTGTCAACTTCGGCAAAATGGTAAGTTAGAAACATTACTAGAAACATGTGTCACGTTTTGGCACACACGTATAAAAACGTACAGTCACGTAGTCACGGCCAACTTGCTACTGTGGATTCTGTTGTTTAAAAATTTGCGCTACACTCATGGCACGTGCATTAACCACTGTGCCACCAAATCCTTTTTTCCAGGCTGTTTTAAGTTCAGCAGACAGCAGTGGCTGGGGTTTCTTTGTTCGATGGGTGGGACTGTGTTTAACGAACAAAATGGATCAACCTATTGCTAATGTGATCACACGTTGCGTTGACAAATCCACGGTCGATGATATCTTGGAGCAATTTCTGAGAGGAAAGATACCAAAATTAACGTAAGAGAAGTCGCTTACGATTTTACACAGAAATTCCCGTAATTCTGGATAGAAAGTTGATGAAACACGCGTATCGGATTGCACCGTAGAGCTTTTAAATTCAGAGTGCATGGATTTTTTACATTTCCCTAGATTTAAGATCCCATGAGCATAAATACAACAACAACAACAACAACAACAACGACGACGACGACGACGACGACGACGACAACAGCAACGACGACAACAACAACAACAACAACAACCACGACAACAGCAACGACGACAACAACAACAACGACGACGACAACAGCAACGACAACAACAACAACAACAACCACGACAACAGCAACGACAACAACAACAACAACCACGACAACAGCAACGACGACAAATAAACAACGACGACGACAAATAGCAAATGACAAATAAATAACAACAATAAACTACGACAAATAGCAATCGACAATAACAACAACGGATGGATGGATGGACAATAAATGGATAAATAAATAAATAAATAAATAACATGGACAATGAATGGATGGATAAATAAATAATGGATGGATGATAAATAGTAAATGGATGGATAAATAAATAATAAATAAATGGATAAATAGTGGAATGACGACAACGACGACGACAACAGCAACGACAACAACAACAACAACAACAAATGACAACAGTAAATGGACAACAATGAATAACGATTAATGACAATAGTAAATGGAATAAATAAATAAACTTAATGACAACAGTGAATGATAAATAATGAATGGATGGATGAAGGAATGGATAAGAAATGGAATAAATAATGGATAATGGATAAATGGAATGGATGGACAAATAAATAATGGATGGATGATGGAATGATAAATAAATGGAATAAATAAATAAATAACTAATGGATAAATAAATGGACAACAAATAAATAAATGGATGACGGACGACAACAACAGCAACAACAACAACAACCACGACAACAGCAACGACGACAACAACGACGACGACGACAACAGCAACGACAACAACAACAACAACAACAACAACAACAACAACAACAATAACGACGACAACGACAACAGCAACGACGACAACGACAACAACAACAACGACGACGACAACAACAACAACGACGACGACAACGACGACAACAACGACGACAACAACAACAACAACAACGACGACAACGACAACAGCAACGACGACAACAACGACGACAACAACAACAGCAACGACAACAGCAACGACGACAAAAACGACGACGACGACAACAGCAACGACGACAACGAGGATAAGAATAATAATATATATGTGTTTGTGTATTGCAGTACGACTCATTGGGGAAGGTCGTGTTGGAACGTTTGTCAAGCTGTTCATGAGTTGCTCACATGCACTACACCATTACCAGATTCGTTTAAGGTTAGCGAATGAAAAATTAATGAATTTCGTCGACACGTTGGTGTCCAGCATTAAAATGTGAACAACATGTTTTCAACAGAATGTGTGTAAAGATATGGTTCAAACATGTCCAGCTCTCACTCTCTGTGTTCTCGTGTGGCTCAGCAGTCATATCCTTCGCTTACCTTCTGAGGAAAGAGAAAAACCTTATAGGTGGGTTGTAAGCTGTTAAGGTTCGTTTTACTCGTTCACATGTATCAGAAGAAGAAAACCGCATTTGAAATCGCAGCAAAAATTGTTATAGTGTATAGAGTATAAATACGAATTGGTGGTTCAGTGATGGTTAGTGTAAGAACCACCTCTGTGGTTCAACCCCTGTACTTTACTGATCTGCAATCTCTGTATAGTCGAATGAAAGAAAGTACCTCCAGTCTGACTCTACCTGGTTCACATATACTTGCAGTATGTTGGCGGCCTTTTGTCGTTAGCGGTTCAAGTGAGTTCAACCAAATCACAAAAGAATGTATGCATCAACAGCTGTAAACAATGATAGCACAGGGAATACCGCAGGCATGTGTGAACCAGGCTAAACACCGTGATTTTTCTTTGGTCACTCTTAAGCTGGAGTTACACGAACAACAAAATTGCTGCAACTTGCAACAAAATCTAATTTCTACGCATGTTAATTGAAAGTGTTTACACATAAATTACAAATCACAAGGCAACATATGTCGACATTTCTACTTAACATGCGTTGAAATCAGATTTCGTTGCAAGTTGCAGACTAGAGGGAACAGTTTAGACAGAAAAAGCAGGGGATTTCGTAAAAACTTCGTACGGTGAAAGGTCAATTTGTCCATTCCATTTCAGCCTTCTTGACATGCTTATTTTTCCAATAGTCAGCAAATATCCATGCAGGTAAGCAGCAAGCATTTCGTACAAATTCATTTTGTTTGACATCTAATTTGCCATAAGTCTGGGAGATACGTCTAGGATCTAATTTGCTCTACATTATCAGTCTGGGAGATAAGTCGGATATCTAATTTGCTCTGCGTTATAGTCAGTCTGGGAGATTCGGAGATATGTCGGATATCTAATTTTCTCTACGTTATAGTCAGTCTGTGAGATTCGGAGATATGTCGGATATCTAATTTGCTCCGCGTTATACCTGTCAGTCTGGGAGATACGAAGATATGTCGGATATCTAATTTGCTCTACGTTATCAGTAGTAATGCTAAAGTTTTAATGTATATGTATGTATTTACACATATTTGTCTGACAACTCCCATGATGGAAATTCTTGTCAACACTAAACATTACAGACTTTTTCGTGGGCGAATGCTAAAGACTGTATACTAACCCTGAGGGCCACTAGGGAGAATACGTTTTGTAATTGGTGTTACCCTCGTTAAATAAAGTTTATTGTATTGTATTGTATACTAACCCCGCTGATATTTTGTTTGTAATTGTTTAGTCATCCGCTGTTGGAAATTTTGCTGGATAAACTGAAAATTGACGCCAGACGGAATAATCCATTCACAAGCGGTAAGTTGTCATTTTTTCATCATTTAGGAGTTTAAATCTCATATATGTGTTAATGATTAGATTTTCATTTATTCCTATCCTCTTACAGATAAACAAAGTACCACGAAGGTAAAGTTGAATATCTTTTAAGTGCTCAGTTTTATTCCCGTTTAAAAGTAAAGCCTTATTACAAAGGTTAACAAATCGACACTAGTACATTGTAACGAGGCTATAGATTTCTTGCTTTTAAATATTTAGACGATGAGCAAGTTATTATCAAGTTCCATTCAAGATGGCGCCGTTAACTTGACGTCACTGAATAAATTTCGTGCCATGCTCAATTCCGCCGGTCCTAACTGTTTTGCTGATGTGACCTTAAAGGTGAATAATAGTGAATAATGAGTAATTTATGTGCAGGCGAACAATTTGATTGAAACTAGCCTGTAGATTTTAAACAGTATTTCAAGGTGTGGTGAAGACAATTGTGATCATGGTAATTGATGGTTATTGGTTAGGGTCATGGTGGCTGTGGTGATCGTAGAGATGGTGGTCATGCTGACATTAGTGGTGATTGCTAGATGGTGATTGTGGTTATAAAGGTTGACCATCATTACAGTGAAATTTGTGTTGCGATTCAATTTCATTTTCATTGTCATTTTCATTTTGAATTTCAAATTCAATTTCAAATTTCATTTTCATTTTCATTTTCATGTGCAATTTCATTTTCCTTTTCCTTTTCAACTTCATTTTCATTTTCATTTTGAATTTCAATTTCATTTTCAAATTTAAATTCAAGTTTAAATTCATTTTTACTTTCATTTTCAATTTCAAATTAATTTTCAATTTCATTTTTATATTCATTTTCACTTTCATTTTCAATTTCATTTTCAAATTTAGATTCAATCTTAAATTCAACTTTTAAATTCAATTTCAATTTTAATTTCAATCTTGATTTCTAATTCCAATGTTCCTGTCATACAGGGGTTGTTGGATCAAACGCGAAAGGAGGATGTTAGAAAAGCAGGTTTGTGCTTATCTCGAACGTGGGATTCCAATGTATGTACCATCAGGCGATGTATGTTGCAGTTTAATATTTTTTCTCTTATCATAGCGGACATTGGTTCAATGTTGGTATTATTAGATCCATCTGCTCTATCACCAGCGCTGTTATCTTCAGCAAAATCTTTAATCCAACAACCAAAAGCTGAATTTACTCTGGTTGATCCTGTGGTAAGCCAAAAGTTGTTGTAACTTTTTTAAACATCTTACTTAAGACAAGACTTCAAGCATTTTCATGTGTTGGAATTTCCAGTAAAAAACTATATTCATATCTGCAACTTAACCACAAACAGATGCAACATATAGGAGCCATTTGCTCTGTTCATTTTCTTGTAATTTTATGTCGTCCTGCTTATCGAGGTTCTTAACGGTAGATTTTTATAAATAAAAGTGCAGAACTTAAGGCTGTTCCCTGCAACGTATCGGAAGGTCCTAATGTTTCTACTATTTAGGGTTGGGGTCTAGCTCGTCTTCTCTCGCATGCGACAGCGATTGGCTTGCTTCGTGAAGATCCATCTCATAAAAAATACGACGATGAAGACAATGAACGGTATTGAACTAACTTTATATTTAGTTTGTGGCTGTCCTGAACTGTTCTACCTAGAGGTCCAGCAAGAGTGATTTAATTTTGGTGTGGTGTTACAACAGGAGGAAACTGCAGTGCCCGGAGAGGACCCTCGGTGTTTGGTCGAACTAAAAACTCGATCGTAGTTCGGGAATCGAGCCCAGGTCACAGAGCCGAATAGTTATAAAATACTATCGTGCTATCAAAGGTTGGCGCATGTGTCTATGTTAATTTTCAGGTGAAACTAAATAGCATTGTAATGTTTTTAGGCCGTTAAAGCTTCAACGTTTTGACGAAGATGACAAACTGTGGACTCCAAAATCTATCATACAACAGGGGATAGGTGAGTAGGTGACGAAAGTAAGATAAATTTCACCCTACTGAAATGAAAATCAGAAAACTACCGAACCCCAGAGATGAAAGGTACATGCATTATTTTAATAACTCACAAAACAATAGACACTCCAAAAATTGTAAGCATTTTTATTCTTTACGTTTCGACACATGCATTATGCTACCAACACCCCCGCACTGAATGCTTTTCAGTCGGCGTGACAGGTTGTAATTGATGTTGTTTTCATGTTGTAGTTACATTATTTGAGGAATTCTGTCATACGTTGAATCGGAGAGAGATCGGAGCTCGAGCAGCGTTCGTCATGTCTTTCATGGAGCAAGCAGTCTCGTGCACAGGCCTTTTCTCTTCGCCACTTTTAACTTGCTTACAACCACATCTCGTAAGTCCAGTTTTGTTTATGTACACTGGTAGGAGGGTTTCACTCTGATGCTCTGACTCTAATGTCAACAGTCCGTTATGACCGGATTCAGCAGTTCCATCCTCAGTTTCGATGTTTTGAGATAATCTTTCATTTCCACAATCCAGTTGTAAAAGAGCAGTCGGTTTTTGTCCAGTTGTGAGAAACCGGGGGGAGGGGAGACGTTAAACCTGGTTTTACACTATTTATGTGATCACAGTAGGAATTTTTCCTAAGTAAATTTTTGAAGGATTTGTAAGAAATGTTTGAGGAAACTGACTTAGTGTTAAACAATGAGAAAGTTCTCTCAAACATTTCTTACAAATCCTTCCAACTGTGATCACAGAAACTTAGAAGTAATATATGAACAACGAGAGCGAGTGTTTCACCGGGATATCCAAACACGAGAAAACAATGTATGTAAACACGAGCACGAAGCGCGAGTGTTTTCATACATTGTTTTCAAGTGTTTGGATATCCCGGTGAAACACGAGCTCGAGTTGTTTATATGGCTTCTCAAATGAATCGAGACGAAACAGAATGTTTTAGTTTGCTGAATTAGGAATTCTATTCAAGTACTTTTGCATGCGTAATTAAGATATTTGATGAAAACGCTAGTGACTTTCATCAAGTTTTTCCCGGGTTATCCAAATGGCATCTTGTGATCAAATAGGTGATTATCATTGACTGAATTGCTCATGAATTATTAATGAATTTGAGAAAGTATAAACCAGGGTTTATTCGTCCCATAGTGTAGTTGGAAATAATCTTGTTTTTCCCACCTTTGGGTAACATAATTTTATTCTGATTTTATCTTTCAGATAGCTGAAGTGTTATCGTATGTCCCAGGCTCCTTACCAGCAGATTATTTACTCGGTCTATACGATCTGGAGTCTGTTGAAGGTCGGGAACTTTGTGCAAAAGCAATTTGTGCAACATTGAGAACGTAAGACCAGTGTAAGCTTCGTGTTTATAGTGTGAATAGTGTGTAGGTTTAATGATTCTCAACGTTATTTGTGCAACATTGAGAACGTAAGACCAGTGTAAGCTTCGTGTTTATAGTGTGAATAGTGTGTAGGTTTAATGATTCTCAACGTTATTAATAATTAAGCAAAATACAAAGATAAACAGCACCATATCCTGTGACGATATCGTCTTGACAGTGAAAGCCTTAATTTGAACAATAACTCAATAACTGTAACAAAAGTGTAACAGTAATTTTTCAACCGTGAAAGCATTGGTAGATTATAAAAATTTCCAGCCAGAAAAAGTGCTCATATGTTGACAATGTGTATTCGCTCTACGCGAAGTTTATTGCAAAATTTCAAGTGGTTACAACGCTATCAGGGTTCTCTAACCACACAACACAATCAAGTCTATATACCGTAAGTGTATATTTTCATTTCATAGTATTTCAGTATATTTATTATTAGATTTTCTATGTTTTACGGAGTTCTGTTTCCATTCATCGTAAAGTCTGTCTAGCTGGCGACGAGTCAAAACTTTTTCCTTCAATAGTTTGGTTGTCAGGGACGTTTTGTTGCTTTGTTTTCTACTTCTCTCCCACCACAGCTTGTCCTGACCTGCGAGAAAAAGATTGTGATGTTTTACTTTTGGAAACTACGTAGGATAAGTAATAATGTTGGTGAAAAAATATTGAATTTGGTGGAGACGTCAGTTGATCCATTGGAAACCATCACAAGGTAAGAAAAGAAGACTTGTAATGACTTCTCACGCGGGTCAATATCCGCCATGTTTTGGGCACTGTCTCCTCACGTCAGAGAATCTAGACAGTCTAAACAATTTGAAAAACGACTTTTCAAAGTTGTAACTGTAAATTTACCATTAAACACACAACTACAGACTTGAGACAGGCAGTACCCCCAAATGGCGGATAAACCAAGCGTGAGAAAGGCTAATTGAGGAAGATACGTCAACAGTAAGAAAGGTCAGGGAACGAGCGTGGAGGAGAAGAGCTCCAAGGATTTGTGTCAATCAAATTGTGGAAAATACTGAAATTCAAAGGAACAACTTGAGGATATAATGAGAAATCGTGAATAGTGCAAATCAATAGTCCGAACCGTCTGATCGAGAAGATGATGATGATTACGTTTGGGAGATAGCAGTGGAAGCAAAAAATGTATGTTTACAAAGTTTTTAAATTTTCATAGTCATTCAAAATGCGCTATGGAATCTCGGCCGAAGTCTTTGTTCTGTCTTCTTGAGAATAAATTTTTGACATGATGAAGCAATCATCCATATCGTTCAAACATGCAGCCCGGGCGCTCGCACAGCTCAGCCACTGATCTATATGTAACAGGCAGTTAAGCTAAGATAATTAAGAAGCAAAATTCAAAATATTGTGCATGGTCACGTGAAGTCGCGTGAACATAAAATCACAACTGATTAAGGTCGTTTTACCGTTTGCTGAGTTTCCAGACAATATCTCGACTGCCTATGCTTATATTAATACAAATATTTTACAAACATGTCATTACCAGGTTCGAATGCCATTATTCTTTGCTGATTACTCGAATGAGTAGTTTTGTTCACCACACGAATGTCTTGACCCTCCTTACTACCCCGAATAATTCTATGTTCCCCGTCTTTATTTCCTTTGCGATCCGTAGTAACAGCGGTTGACTGAGGTAAAATTCCAGTAAGTGCGATACTTGATGAAAGCGAGTTATTGATGACAGTTTGTAGTTGACTTTGCATAGCCCGGATCTTCTCCCGGTCAACGAAAATCTCAGGATAACGGTAACTGGAAAAAAACAGTGCTGCTGGAAGAAATATCGAGAAACACCGAACCAGTGTGAAATGATCATTGGTATTAATTGATCATAATTTACCAAAAGCAGCAAAGAAACCTTTTCACCAATAGAACTAACCGGCCAACCGATTTTTTGATAACTCGCATGCCTAGTTATCACTGTTATGATAATAGAGAGATTCAGATTTCACTACCATTAAGGCACTATCAACCAATCAGATGTGTTTGATATATCCGATTAACCAATCAGATGCGTTTAATATTACCGATTAGCCAATCAGATGCGTTTCATATAACCGATTAACCAATCATATGCGTTTCATACATCCGATTAACCAATCAGATGCGTTTCATACATATCCGATTAACCAATCAGATGCGGACTAAGCCAATGAGAGGTAGCGGAGTCAAATCTGAAACTTTCTAATGTTGCATAGAATGGAACAAAAGTAACTCATTTAAATTCGTGATCTTACTGATAGGAAAACCAAAACGTGTACCTTAGCCATAAATAGAGATCAAATGATTCGTGTAGTACTTCTAGTTCTTGCATCGATCTTAATGATGTTGGTCTACTTGGAGGCCAACCAATCACTCGGCGTAATCCTTCTGCTGAAATGATCTTGCCAGAACTCATCGCTCGAGCAAACTAGAAGAAAACAATATGGTTAAATAAAACCCAATACCAGCCGAGAATTAAAACGTTAGTGTGATGATGATTTTGGAATAAAATCTAAATATCACAAACTTATTCTTGTTTTGACTCCGAGGATAGTGAACAGATGATACCTACCCGAACTAACATAACTCTGGTAAACGGCAGTCGACAGTCCGCTGGTGACATTAACAATGTGTAACGATCACGGATAGCCAATGGAATATTCTCAATTAACTCTGCTGTGACCTAAAGTACAAAATCAATTGTTTTAAGCCAAGGCGGACATTAATGTCATACCGTGGGGTGCAGTCGCCAACTGTTAAACTTTCTAATTATGACTTAACTAAAACCTACTTTTTTCTTTCCCAAACTGCAGATAAAATAGTTGCCGCTCAATTGCGACAAACCACAGAAAGTTTCCTGAAACAGCAGACAGAAACGTAAGTATGAATTATTATTAAGATGCTTGAATATTGGATTGAAATATTTCAGTTTTAGCTTAGAAATCTGTTTTAACTTACAAGTATCTTTTTCAAAGAAGCTTTCGGAAGTTGATATGAAAACATTTCTACTTGCTCAGATGTAGGAGCAATGCCTGCTTCCTAGCAAAGAAAATATAAAACAACAAATAGCGATGCAATAGAACAATAAATCAATGATTATCACACAGTTCTTTATTTCTTCCAATACATCGACATATTCTTCATGCATCACTTGGGAAATTACCTTTATATATTCACTTCCTTGACTCATGGAAATTACCTTTATATTTTCACTTCCTTGACTCATGGAAATTACCTTTATATTTTCACTTCCTTGACTCATGGAAATTACCTTTATATTTTCACTTCCTTGACTCATGGAAATTACCTTTATATTTTCACTTCCTTGACTCATGGAAATTACCTTTATATTTTCACTTCCTTGACTCATCAGGTCACGCAATGTTGCCAAGTCTTCTTCGTGAAGGCTGTTCAGAATTTTAGAGTAAATATTTATTCTGGATAGTCCGGCCTTAAAACTATGGAGTAATGGATGCATTAAAGATTTGCATCTTATTTACAAATCAAGGCAGAGTATTAATGTTTGAAGGTGGCTAGACGGGCCTGCGCTCAACCGACAGCGTGTTTAAACCCATTACAGTATACTGTAGATTGCTTTTGACTCACGTTGTAACCAAACCAGAATGATATTCCGTGCCAAATCTTCCTGCTCGACCTGCGATCTGTTTAACTTGAGAAGAAGACAATGTCGACATCTGTGTACCATCGTACTTCTCCATCGAACTGAAAACTATTCTTCGGATGTTTCTGTGTAGAGGAAAAGATTATGTACTTTTGAAAGAATCCAACTTAATCTGGTGGTGGACGGGGTGCTGATTATGGGACGCGATCATCACTGAAGGAATACGGCAATGTTCTAGGGAATCAACCCCCTCTCCGTCGCAGTGTTCTGGGAAATCACCCCGAAGCAGAGTCCACAGTCTGGCAAGAGTAAGGTTTCTTACCTGTGGTCCAAAAGGTTCTCAAATACCTAAGTCAGACTACCCCTCAACGTGCGTTTCGAACGCTGCTCGTGAAGTTTATCTCTAAGAATGGCGTGTAACACAGCAAATGATTCCATTTAAAGCCGCCTTAGGACATCGACAACTCTACTTACAGATTTAATCCCATTCCAACAGCATCGGATGCAATAAGAACTTTACAGTTGTCGTTCGGATCATTGAACCGCCTCGCTTGGTCAACTTTTGTTGCTAATGAAAAAAGTAATACCAACAAAATTACATTTACACCACACCACACTGCACTGGCACATCCACATTACATTACATTCAATTGACATTACACTATATTACATTGGCGTTACAACGAGATTAAACTACATTACATTAATTGCATTATATACCTGGCGGTAATCCACCATAAACAATAGCACATTTCCACTTTGAAGCGGATTCTACAATCTTTCTTATCCTGTACAACTCTCTTTGAGAAAAAGCGATAATGCAGTCCCCACGTTCAATCTTTGAAAAATCACTATCTGAAAAGTTTGTACACTATTAGCAGCGCAAAGAAATAATGGACTCGTACTACGACAGACTAGAGTTTATGTATACTAGCTTTCCAGCTTTAAGAAACTATTATTAAACATATCAACCAACAAACACTAATGTTAAAGGTCAAGAGAATTAGAGAAAATACTGACCTAAACTTGTACTTTCTATTTCTAGCGGAGTCAGACGTTCATGATATACAACCTACGCACAAACCAGGCATAAACACGTAGTTAATAGTTGTGATAGCAATACTACTATAGTTATAGTATTGAATGTGAGGAATCGTATCTTCAAATCCTACGAGAGGCAAGTTTAATTCACCTTTCCCAAAGAAAAGTAAAAATTAAAAATGGCAATTCTAGTGCCTAAATTTCACCTCGAAATCATCTCCACAAGAATCGACCAACCTCTTGATAAGATCTATTGCAGTCGGCTCGCCACATAAGTGTATTTCAGGTGATAGCAAACCTGAATAATCAAATATGAAATTCTCAGTGCCGAGATTTGTTCGTATTTATAAGTGGGTTTCACTAAAGAACTATTTTCTAGCAGCGGTGATCAATCGGTAGTTATCAGAGTGGGAAAACGATGTTAATCCTTTTCATAATATGTAGTAGTACTTGGTGGTAAATAGAATTTAGACCTTTCCCCTTTTGAGTGAAATTTTGATCTAGACAAGTCTGGACAAAAAGTTCATCACAGCTTGGAAGAGCATCACAGAATTAGTAATATTCCGAAGTTTCGTTGCGAAATGTTGTAAAATGCGGATAATATAGCCTTGCGAATTTGCCGTTTTTCAGTCATTTTGTATTACAAATGGGAAATTGATAATCAGTTTGATCATCTGATTATCAATTTCCCGTTTGTAATGCAAAATGACTGAAAAACGGCGAACTTCGCAAGGCTATATTATCCGCATTTTACAACATTTCGCAACGAAACTTTGGAATATTACTAATTTTGTGATGCTCTTTCAAGCTGGGATGAAATTTTTGTCCAGGCATATCTAGATCAAAATTTCACTGATAGGGGGAAAGGTCTATTGAAAGATCTCGTCTTTCCACCATCGTCTTCCTCGTATCGGTTGCTAAACCATCAACATTCTTTCATCCAAAAGAGATCACTCCAAACTCGTCGTATAAATGTTTTCATTTTTATACATATTACCAAGTAAGGCTTTAGTCCACGCAAACCCTCTCTCAGACTCGGCTATCATTTGTATCTCATCAATAACAGCACAATCATCTGAAAAACAAGCGCAGAAATAAGATATTCGCAGGTTTGCATGCATGGCCACAAATATATGCATGGTCGTTTTTGTGTAAAGCACCACGACTATATATTTTGCACAGCACAGCTTCAGACCGGTTTTCGATCCGTAAGATTGAATCTTCTTCATCTGTACAAATAATATTTTAGAAGATAATCATAAAACAACTTTGAGATGGTTACATTCACGTGTGGCAGAGCACACTTCCACAGTGCAAGCCAGGTGATTTGAAGGTTCCTTTTCTGATACTGCCCATCGCCTTTCTTCTCCGGTTATCAGATCACATGGAATGCCCTTGAATACCACAATTATATATATTATTATACGTGTATAGGAACAAAAATTCTTCTGATCACATCACAATTCTTACATTATCGTTAGTTTTCTGGTAGACTTCAGACGCCAACAGTCGGAGAGGTCCACAATAGATACCGGATTTTGAATTCTGGAATCTTTCCAATGCCTTGTGTGTTTTACCGCTGTTCGTAGGACCTGCGTGGAAGATGAACTTTCTTTTCATCGCGCGAGCTTCAGGGAATCTAGGCATAGAAACATGCAATTTACTACTTTCGCTTTTTAATAAGATGTTATGTTAAAGTATAAGTGACGTCTGCTTAAACAGTAGTTTGAAAATTAACTGCGCATTCGTTGGTAGGGAAAAACCAACCTTATAGCCCTATCATAATGCTAAACTGTTTTACGTAGAGATCCAGTAAGGGGCATCTCGTTATAATCCAGTGCCACAACATGAGGAAACGTGAACCAAACTAACTTTATCTAGACTGATGAGATCTATCTGTACTGTTCCCTGACTTGCTAGACAGCTAGAGTCAAAGGAATGACTCGTATCACATGTCACTCTACCCTCTATTATACTGTACTTACAGATCAGATGGTCCTCTGAAATCGCTAATTTCTTTTAACTCTTCCAGGCAATCTAACACTGGATACAATCGTTTAGCATAGCTGAGAAAGTACGGTAGCAAGTCGTCTACATGGCCTAAATTTAGGAAGACAGTGTGATTGCGGCGTTGTAAAAACTTCGTGTGTATACGCTATAGGTTCGAAAAATAAAGGCCGGGGGAAAATTCATAATACAAGGTAACAAGTTTATCAGTAACTCTGACACAATATTACCTATGCCATTTTGTAATTCATAAAGTATGTTATAAAGATCTGTATCGACTTTCGCTTCTTTGAAAATATTTCTTCTAAAACTCTTAAACGTCTCTACAAATAAATTTCCTATAAGAAAGACAGGTTTTTAGCGCAGAAAAAAGAGAATTGATATTAAAATGTCACGTCGTAATTTCTTACTATCTAAGCCATGTTCTTTTGCCTCTGCTTCAACTTGACGATGACTGAAAAACGCTTTAAGGCAGGAGTAAATCTTCGCTAGAATTTCCAACAAAGAAATTAGTGGTTAAAGAAGTTTAGTTAAATAAGTATTACAAACTCCTACAGAGGATTTTACAACTTTATTTGTTATTTCTGAAATTGGCCACAGCCCACGAACTCACAAATTTCTTTGCGAATTTCGAACTTGGTGAAGCTTGAAATTCATTTAGCTGCTTTCATTTCGAATTATTTCGAAGAAGCCGTTTATGATATAAAGGCAACAGGCTGCTATATATACAAAATTTTGACGTGAAAATTTCTGTTTTTGCAGCATAGTTCGAAATTCATGATCTTAGAAAGTTCTTTGCTTCGGAATAACGAGAGCAAAGTTTAGAAAACCTTAGTGAAAAGTTTTGGGGAATCTTTCGAAGTTTGTTTAATGCATGGTGTGGAGCGATTATAGAATACTCCGTCCGTTTTCCTTACACACGAAAACACCAGAACTATTCCAAACAGTGTATCAATATAATAATTAATACTTATTACTTAAAAAGTTATAAGTTGTTAATTTAATAGGCATATAAGCAAGGTAGTCGGCAGCTTTTCTTGTACTTTATCTGATGAATGCATTACAATATATATAAAGCAAAAGGTCTCAACCTTTATCAAGCGGCTCTGATGGTATTGGAAACCGTTCATCTTCTATACTTTCTCCCGCAAACTCATTCGTATTTTTTGACACATCAACATTTTCGTTTGTCGTATCATTGAAATCAAGTCCTGCGCAAGGGTCAGACGTATCATCATCTCCTTCGAATAACTCTGGTATATTACTATCAAAATCATTATTAGTGTTTTCGTTCGTTAATTTGGGAAGATCTCCTGCATGTATTTCCAAATGCTTAGTTTGTTCTGCGTTTAAAACTTTATCTCCTTGTGTGCTGTAAGTTCTTCGAGAAACAACTCTTGATAAACATAAATGTTTCGACGAACCATGTACCCTATTCCTGCTTTGCTGCACACTTAATCCTGAAAAATGACGCAATATTTCAAACCTTGAAGTCGAAAACCTACAGCAAGTCCGCCCCATAAATACACCGTAAAACATAATGTATTCCCTCTATTTTAACTTTCAGAACTTTATAAGGTTTTCTGCACGCTATCCCAAGTTCTTAATGAAGTTACATTCGGTAAAAGTCATATAAACCATATATAAACTATCATTTCACGAAAGAACCACTTCGTCCACCATATTGGATTTTTGGCCTGGTTACTCGGCCAAGCACGACACTTTCCGACAATAATACGTCGAGTAATTCATCCTGCTGCTAAAAAAGAAAAATTAAACGCTCAAATAATGGTTTCTCCAGGTTAATATTATATTATGAAACATTTTTATCTTATTTGGATAAAAAATTCTGTAACATTGAAATACAATTATTTTCCGCAAATTTTACCAGTTGCCGGCTAATAACGATTCTATTCCGATTGCAACCCGAGAGTATAACAACGTGGCATTTTACCAGCGAACCATTTACGCATGCTCACACTTGTCCAGCTTTGTTCGTTCCTCTGTCAACATGGCGGTGAGTTGGTTAGGTTTTGTGGCCTTTTTGTGTATTATTTTTGCGAGATCAGGTCTCTCCCTATACTTTCATATGGGTGAGACAGAAAAGAAATGTTTTATTGAAGAAATCCCAGATGAAACAATGGTTACAGGTTAGTTAGGCTACGTCTTTTTGTTGCAAGAAAGTTGTATAACAGTTGTACTTTGTCTGGTACAGCTACTACAATTGTTATATTAGAGGCAACGTGTAACTGTACGTATGTGTAACAAACAGGATTTGTTAATATGAGTAAGGGACGTTTTCCTATGTGAGATGTGTGTGTTCTTATTTATAATGCTTGCTTGAAATTCTGAGATTCAAAGATTGCAGTCATTTGCAGACTTTTATTCTGGTGGCAGGGGGGTGTGGTAGCTAGGGTGGATAAGGGGGGGGGTAGTAACTAGGTGCATAAAAAATCAAAAGATGTTACCACAGAGTAAACACTTTCAGAAATCTGACTTACTGTCAGTGGCTATGATTTTGGCTAACTTTGCAAAGCTGTTGCCATTTTCCTAGCCAATGCCAGGGTTCCACTTTTCAAATTGAAATTATTACTGTCAAATTTTCACAAAGGAAATTTGCGAGTCCTCTCAATTTGAGCCATGAACTGATCTGTTTTAGGAAAATATAAAACCCAACTCTATGATGAAAACATTAACGACTTCCTGCCGTCCAGTCCTGGCATTGGAATGCATGTTGAAGTGAGAGATCCCAACGACAAAGTCATCATGTCTAGATATTTCTCTGCCGAGGGAAGGTTCACTTTCACATCACACGCACCAGGAGAACATAGCATTTGTCTTCATTCAAACTCGACAAGATGGTCATTGTTTGCTGGGGGCAAGTTGGTGAGTGGATAAAACTTTGGTTTTTGATAGATAATAGAATAAGAAATCATGTCTAATTTATCAAATGCTAATAGTATAGTTCCATGAATTTGAATGTGGTAATAGTAAGGAGAGATGTCTTTTATAAAATAGATAAAAAATGCATACAACCAGCCAAATTCTGTACACACAAGTCTGATGATGTTACATTTGTATTCCAGCGGGTACACTTAGACATCCAGGTTGGTGAGCATACAAATGATTATACAGAAATTGCTGCCAAGGATAAGTTGACTGAACTTCAATTGAGAATCAGACAGTTGTTGGATCAAGTTGAGCAGATTGGTAAAGAACAAGCTTATCAAAGAGTAAGTGACGCTTTAATTAAAAACCTCTTCAATCATATTAAAGTATGAAACAAATATAGTGTTGGGTTGATTATTCTTCATTTCACTTCAGTATCGTGAAGAAAGATTCCGAGCTACAAGTGAGAGCACAAACCAACGTGTTCTTTGGTGGTCACTGGGTCAAACTCTGATCTTATTATTAACTGGATTCTGGCAAATGAGGCATCTGAAAGGTTTCTTTGAAGCCAAGAAACTTGTATAGTAGCAGAATTAAAACTGATTATTTTATTAGAATTATCTCGGATGGGTATTAGCATGTTTTTATTAATTTCAGTCATTGTTAACAGTTTTTCTGTGATGTTGGTCGGACAAAAGTTATTTGTTTGCTAAGTGATGTTAGTATCCCTTAATTAATCATGGTTTTAGTTTTGTTGTGGTGGCGTGTTAAGATAGCTGATGCTATACAGTGTCATTGTATTTCTAGATTAATTAAGCCTTCAATTGGCGATTACTAAAGAACAAACTACGAAGCAAAAAAGCTACGTAGCTACCGTGCCCCCAATTAAGACAAGCTGCTAAACACTCAATCAAAATGATTTAGTCATGACTGCTGAGAGAGAAACCAGGCTTTACTGCAAAGCCAAAGCAATGAAAAGCTCTTTAAGTGCCTTGTTGTTTGATGCTTTAAGCGTGTGGTCACCTAATTTTTTGTTGGTTTTATGGTTTATTCGCTTGGTATTTTGAAATAAATCCAATAGTAGTATGTACAATGCTTGTATGTTTGCACATGTACATCTGAGTATTATAGTAGTAAATATCATAGATTTTAAATTATAGCAGTCTTTAAAACCAATAAAAAACTAACGAACAAAGTTAATTTAAAATATTTTATTCATTGAACATATTTACATGCTTCTTTCTTTTGCTGTAAAGTTTCTGGGTTTAGGTACAAAAATTAGTGTTTACCCAAACTTATGCAAAAACAAAACTTATCAGAAAGTCATAGCTCGACATTTTTACAATCTTTATCAGACTAAGTAAATGTCTTTATATCTTGATCTCTTCATTGTGCAATATTTTAATGTCCACTTCCAAATTTCTTGTTCCATGAAACGTAGAGGTCCAAATCTTGCGTGGACACACTTGCACGGACTTGTCGAAATGCTTTTTCAAAATCTGTGAACACGATCGGTCTAACCTAGAAACGAACTAGATGTTAGACTGCCGAATGAATGTAATGTAATAAAGTTGTAATAAAGCAATCTTACAGTACCTGGTCTGGCGTAATCGCTTGAATATTGCCAGAAATTGACCGGATTGGTCCCAAGGCAGCTTCGCGACATAAATTACTCATATCCGAACCAGAATATCCTGCAACAAAGGAATTTGTTTAAAAAATTGTTTTTCATTCAGTTCAAAAGAAGTTGATTGTTTTAAGACCTTCTGATCTCTGCATCAGTTGTTCAAAGTCTTCTTCAGATAAGGAGTAATGTTGATCCTTCAATAAGTTACGAATAATCTGTTTTCGTGCTTCTCCTTCAGGTAGGGGAATATAGAGTCGTTTGACCATGCGGCGTCTTGCAGCTTCATCAATTTCTTGCGGTCTGTCAGAAAATGAATAAGTTTGAAGTTTTTGCAATAAATCTTTGTATTTACTTTGTTACGTACTGTAGCTGGTGTTTGAATCATTTTAATCAGTCTCAGTCAGTCACTCCTTATGTTAAGCTAATCCGTGAGGAATTGCGCTTTCTTTAGCCTGTGAAGCCCTGATCAAACGATACAGAGAAATACTTCAACTCTTGTCCCAGTCAAAAGAGTTGACTGGATATTGAACCAGCTAAAACTTGACGAGAGTTTTAAGAATATACCGACCTGTTTGTTGCTCCGACTACTAGCAATCTATCTTCAGATCCGGACGTTGCACCATCCTAGAATGAAAAAAGAAAGGTATAAAAATGCACATCCTTGACAAGTGCCTTGCAGGTTTCCATGGCCGTTTACATACTACTGACCAAAAGTTATAAGAAAGAAAATATACTCAGGAAAAATTCAGTGGAAAAACGGCCATAGTTGTCTAACAAATCTACTTACAAGTTGTATAAGAAATTCGGTTTTAATCCTCCGAGATGACTCGTGTTCACCGTCAGATCTCTGGGACAAGAGAGAGTCAATTTCATCAATAAATATGACAGCAGGTTGATGACATCTGGCGACTGCAAACAGTGCTCGAACCATCTTCTCACCTTCACCTACCTATGTATGATATGAGAAATTGATGGAGTGTGATACCTTTAACTATGAATAGATGCTATCATATCATGAAGGTTCAATCACCTCGTTCCTTGCGGAGGAAAGACCCTGTAGGAGCTGGTCACGTGATCTGTTAAAATCTAGCTGATTTTTCATTGATGATGATGATAAATATTTGATATTTATACTTTAATTTATAACTTGCATTTTGTTTTGCAAGTCTGATTTGATTTTAAAGGAATCCAAGATAGTTAATTAGAAATCTGCTAGATTTTACCAGATCACGTGACCAGCTCCTGCCAGAGTCTTTCCTCCACAAGAGGTGGGAGCCTGGGAACGCGTTCGGGCCACTGGTTCGGGCCTTGCGCGTTTCTTCCGTAGATAAAGATACTTGCCCATTTTGAAGTCAGAGAGGATGCACTGATACTGAAGAATGTCGCTTTTGATTGGCTGGCTATACATTTACCTAAAATAAAAAGATAATTTTGAAGCCATTTCTGATTTATGGGATTTCCTGGATTCAGTTCAATCTTACCTATGAGTGTTTTCCCAGTACCAGGAGGACCAAACAAAAGCAATCCCTTGGGTGGACCACGTAGACCTTTAAATATATCCCTAGATAGAAGATATTGAAAGAATAAGACGATTAGCTTTCAGTAAGCACTATGGGAGTTCGAAAATGATGATCCCTTAGGTGGATAATTTCTAGAAAGAAATACGAAATAAAAAAGACAACACCATCGAGTCATGTTTGCCTGAGCACTATCAGATGGTGATCACCTGGCGATTACCAGAGTGAGAAAAATATTCTCCCATTATAGGTATAGACCTGTATCTGGTTGTCTTTAAAGTGTCCACATTTCTTGAACTCACTATGTCGCCCCCATAATGTACAATTCTCAGATATATTTCCTTAACTTCGGATTAGAAATTAATTGAAATCACATTAACTCTTCTTCCACAAGGAGAAGCACGGGTACATGCAGTTAATAATAAGCCTTGTTACTCTTATGCAGCTAATATTTGTCTTCAAATCACGTTACTTCAACCTTCTTAGGCTAATTGAATACGTACGGTCTCAACATGGGCCAAACAACAATCTCTTTGATAACAGTTTTCGCGAACTCCAGTCCAGCAATATCGTCCCAGTTCACGGGCGGCCCATGATCCATTATCTATATGTACGTCAAAAGTTAGTTGTTACAACGGCTTACCAAAACACTTCATCGTGGTTGAAGTACTAAGGGGCTGTTTATATGGAAGCCGGGCTGGCCCGCTTAGCGAGACAGTTCGGTAAGCGAGATCTCGCTGTGCAGCTATTTTTATAGTAAAAAAGTTGCCATACTTCGTTATTTATCAGTTCAACCATTTTAGGGTCAATTCCTTTTAATCTTTCATCAGTGATATCATCTTCGGCAGATGAGTTGTGTTTGGGTCTTGACATGACCGGCCTTTTGTTGTCTCTTCTTGATTGGTAACTATATTAATGTAATAAAAGAAAACCAGAGTTGTTACTGGTGACAGCGGTTGTGATTTTGTAATGTGTCACCGCTCCTGGTTCCCCATTTGAACAACGTTTTCTTGCGCTACACTTTGTCAGGCCTCCATTCTTTAATTTGTCTGGTTTAGGTGGCCCTACATCAGCAGCTTGGCGCCGCGCCAGCATAGCTCGCACGGTATCTGCCGCTACGACAAGGCACTAACCCGAAGAAGAGATCTGTTGGAAGGAAAACACAGGCCGTGTTCTCGGGAGATCCCTTGTCAACAGCCTATAGAGAAGAGTGCGATGCCAATGATACTTTAATAAGGTCTCTAATACCTTTCACCACCTTCGTCATCATCATAGTTTCTCACAGGCGGGATAAACCTGCTCGATGGTCCTCTTCTATAACAACGATATTTAAACGATATGGTCAGATCCAATTTTTACAACGTTTAAAAGAACATGAAACTTTATCAAACCTGTAGCCCAATGACTTCTTGGTAGCGCCATAGTTTCCCACGCTTGGACCACTGTCTGCGCTCCGACCTTTCTTTTTTCGTTCATTCATAATCTAAAATTTTGTTTTTTGAATCAATCATCGATTAGACCAGGCCATAGTCACTGAGTCCATCTCGCTCTCTTTTAACTGTGGTCAGGCCATTACACAACAAGTTTGATTCTGGGATTCTACAACCTAGCATAATTTCTTAATTTCGTTCTTGAATGAATACTTACATATTGTTGTTTCGCCGTCACAAATCCAGAATCATATGCATCCCTGGTATCTTCGTTTTCAATCTAAATGTATGGTGGAGTGTAACAGTATATTGGTGTGGTTGGTACAAATACCATACAAGGTGGTGAATCTTAAACAGTACCTACCTGATTTGCTGGAACTTTATCTTTTGATCTGTTAACCTGTTGCTAAGAAAAATGTTGCTAATAAGAACAAATTTCAAATTTCTTACGTTGAACACATACTGTAAATGAAGAGTTGAGGAAACGAGCAGACCAAGGATTTTTGACAAACAAGTCTTACTCGATTCGACCACATCTTAGAATGTCTCTAGAAAGAGTGGCCAAAATTGTGAGGAATGGGTGGGAGGCGAAGGAGGGGTGGTCAGTTATCACTTGGGAAAAGGAGAGTAGTGAAGGATGTGGACAGAGGAGAAAAGAGTTGAAGCGAAGTGAAAGCCCAGGAGAGAGGTCAATGTATAGACACACGCGAATGAAGACTAACATAGACTAAAACTAACCCTTTGCTTGCAATTTGATTCAACAGAGCTTGTGCTTTTTAAACCATCGCTTTTGCCAAATGAACCAAACATGATATCGTCCGTCTTATTTGGGTTACCAAACAATGGTTTAAACCCAGGCGCTTGTTTTCTTGAGGAAGTGAAGGGTTGATGGTTGATGGAATATTTTTCTCTTGTTTTCTCTGGTCTTGCATTATTTATATCTGGTGCGACTGTAGGTACAGAATATGGTGTAGAATTGGCTTGCGTCACTGTTTTGTGTGTCTGTGGAGGTTTGTTAAAAAAACACAAAGTATAAAACCGTTATTTTGTTCACCTCTGTATGTTCGTACTCCGCACTAGAAACTGTAAAATTGCTGTAAAAGCAGCGTGCTTCCATGTATCTGTACTTTCCTGATGAAGGGCTTCGTTCGGAAACGTCCGAATGTTCTCAAGATCCATTACGGTCGCATTGCCCGCGCGGAATGAGATAACATTTTTGAACATGCGCTGTATCTATTTAGCTTGACAGTTTTCACGCCACTTCAGCCCTCGCGTGCACGCCACGAGCATTAAAGTGGACTGAAAAGTGCCTGTGACACAAGACACGCATGTTCAAACTTGTTCCTAGTCCAACGCGGACAAAGCGACGTAACGGAAACGTAATGCATTTTAATCTTTAAAAAATTCACGTTGACAGGTACAATATAGTGTCTAGGTTTCTGATATAGATATACGAAAACCGCAGTCGACACTGAACGCCTGAGGCCAAGTTTAGAGATACTAAACATTTATAATGATTTCACTTTAGAAATTATGACAGAAGAAACTCTGGTTTCAACTTACCATTTTTTCAGAAATTTTGTAATCTTTTGCGGGTACGTTTGAGATATTGAAGTCATCTAGTGACTCAAATGTGAGACTTGATTTCCAATTTTTGCTGTCTAAAAACCATTTGAAAAAAAAGAGCTATACTGTATGGGTTTTAATACAATTGGTTACGTGGTGCACTTGTTTTGCGCATGCTCAGGGAACTGCACTGTTGCATTTTGTCTGGTATGAATCTTCAATTTCTAGAAAAAGTTGTGTCTTTCTCAAAACAATCCAGGACCAAGAAGAAACCTACCATTTCTGAATCCAGTTGTCAAAGCAATTGACTGTTCAGCAAAGTTATTGAGACCTATATTAAACCAATTAATTAAAACAACATGTCAATGAAGAGTTACCATAACATCAAAAATAATAATTAAATCCTTAGGTAATTAAAACCTTACCTTTTGCTTCATCTTGTTCATCAACAATGTCAGAGTACAGATTTTCGTAATAATTCACCATAGCCACGTATTGCTGCTGGTTTAAATTACCACTTATACAATATAGTAATATTATTAATATATTTAATAAATATCGTTGAATAATAACGCAAAAGTTAAACTATAAATCTCAAAGCTACAGGGCTTTGTAAAGTTACCTGTCAAAGAGCTTCTCCACTTGAAACATCAAACTACGGCCGGCATCTGCTCGTTCCAAAACCGACTTTTCAGTGTCGTCAAATTTGAATTGAAATGTCTGCCAAACGTTCAAGAGCTTTCCGTTGTTTTCGTTAAAGTTCATCGCTAACATTTAGCTCAGATACAAATGCTTTGCTTACATTTTTGGAAAGAAATTACAAATAATTTACAAAACTAAAAATCACCGCTCCTGTCGTCCGCCATTTTGAATATTTTTGGCGGGAAATTTTTGAGTGGAGGAACATAATGTTATTTCTATCATGAAGTATTTAGATTTTGTGCTCAAGGGCGCGTATTTTCCTTCGGATAAAATTTGTGTTTTAAAATGGCTTCGCTTCCACGTGTGTTAATTTATGGCGGAAAAGGTGCGTTGGGCTCGACTTGCATATCTTATTTTAAAGCAAAAAATTGGGTAAGTTGTACGAGATTATTCGTAACTGTTTTGCAAAGTGATCACATACGAAGTAGGCTGAAAAGTCGATGCATACTACCTGCATGGTGCACATGATTTTGTGAAGTACCTCTTTTTAATAAATAATATGACACTGTGTATATTGTCCGATTTTGCATTTTGTTTTATAAAATTGATTTATTTCGTTAAATATTTTTCCGAAGTGAATTTCCAAAACTGCATTTCAATATCGAGAGTCTCCCAGGGGGGGGGGGGGGGTCTGTTTTCCTTTGGAAATTTTCCCTTCGTTCTCTTCTTGGAAATTTTCCATTCGTTTTCTTCTTGGAAATTTTCCATTCGTTCCCACAAAGATTTCACCATGTTCCCTTGTTTGCCAGGCTTACATGTTTTCTTGTTTCCCGTGGTTTTTTGCCTTTGTTCCCATGTTCCCATTCCAAAATATGCCTTTTTCCCTAGAGAGTAGGGACCCTGAAATCCTGAATATTAATTTCTTCAACATATTTGATTGCTTTGGAGGGAGGGATAGGGTGTGTGGGTGTGAACTGGGGATCATAAATAACAGGTTTTGTGCACCAGCTTTTTTCTATCTCATCAACGCCTGTTTTCTGGTGATTGCAACGTCAAAATATGGGTGTCGACTGCCATGTAAATCATGTACTATAATCATACAATCTAACTGTCAAATATAAACTGCACTGTTGGCTTGGAAATGTCATAATGGGTCATTCCAGAAAAGATCCATACCCCCCCTACGGAGGAAATCTAAAATAACCCCCTCCCCCCCTTCGGACATCCTTGAATGGTTCATCCTCCCTCCCTCTCCGGACATCCAAGCCCAAAATTACCCCCCTCCCCTTCGGACATCTACTATTTCTAATTTTTTCTAAAGGCTACCTCGCTGTTTGAAAACGTCACCGAAAATTAGACTACGTTCACACTACGCGCGAGCGAACTAATGCGGGCAGGATTTACGTGTGTTCATACTACCGCCATTACAGTTTGTTTACAAATTGAATTAGCACTCGTGTAAACCCAAAATATTTCAAATAGACCCAAGAAATTTAACTGAAAAGCATTCAAGTTTACACGTTTGTGTTCACACGAAGCTATCAAGCGCTCCGCCGTTTTCACCTCGCTCCGTTTAGAAACCGTGCTCAAATTGTTACGGCAAAAGTGACGTGAAAGTTTTCAAACGATTTGCTCCAGCGTAGAGTGAATTAGCGATGGCTTATTGTGACTTTTCTACACTGTTCTCAAATAGCTCTGGCGTGGCGGAACACTTGGCGGCTTCTTGTGACTTGCGAACACAAACACGTGGCAGGTTTTGTCGGATAATTTGCAGAAATTCACTTCGAAATTCGTTCAAGTAAAATTCGGACTGAAATTCGATGTAACTTGCGACTGATTGACAAGCGTTGCTATGTTTACTTACATGTTAATACATTTTGTAGTATTACTGCATTCCTTAACCTCGCCCTTAATTAATATGAAAGCCATTTCTATTTTCTAGATACACACCTCGCAAGGAAGCTCTTTATTGACTATATACTAAAACAAACTGTTTTGAGTTCAGTTCACATAGCAGTCTCTTAACTCGAGCAACAGTTTAATAACTATTATTTTTAACACTTGAATAATTCAAACTTATATATATACGAACGAAAACTGCAAACTATATAAATAAAGCGTGTCAATTTTTGACTCATTCTCAACATGCAGGATACGCTGTTACAGCGAGTTAGTTTTTGGTGGCCATGCATGCAAAAGTGGGCCGCTTATTTTGCTTACGAGTTACGTGGACGTATAATTATTGCTGTTACATAAACGTTCCGGTGTTCAAGAGCTACATATAGCTGATAAAAATTGCGTGCTCATTATAATCGCCGATCACATAGCTTTATCACAGTCTCAAACCTTCAGACAAACATATCCACATTCCTCTCCCCCCCTTCGGACATCCTAAGACATTTTTCCTCTCCTCCCCCTTCGGACAGCAAAAATTTCCTCCGTGGGGGGGGGGGGGTATGGATCTTTTCTGGAACGACCCAATACACCCAGAAAGTATGTAGGGCTTGTTTTTGTATATCTAACATCAGTAGCCCACATCTCAATCACGAAAACAAGGCTCTATTGCCAATGTGGTGTACTTTACCGAAGGGTGTATTGATGGCATATTGAAATACAAGGGATGCTAAATGAGCTGCAAATGAGTGGCTCATATATATTTTGCTAACTCTCAGTTGTGTTTGTTTACAGTGGGTAGCTTCAGTTGATTTATTTCCCAATGAGGAGGCGGAAGCTAATCTCATTGTTACAAAATTGGATTCCTGGGTTGAACAGAATGAAGAGGTTAGTTATAGGACTAGATGTTATAGGACTAGATGTTATAGGACTAGATGTTATAGGACTAGAGGTTATAGGACTAGATGTTATAGGACTAGAGGTTATAGGACTAGATGTTATAGGACTAGAGGTTATAGGACTAGATGTTATAGGACTAGATGTTATAGGACTAGATGTTATAGGACTAGCGGTTATAGGACTAGATGTTATAGGACTAGATGTTATAGGACTAGATGTTATAGGACTAGATGTTATAGGACTAGATGTTATAGGACTAGCGGTTATAGGACTAGATGTTATAGGACTAGAGGTTATAGGACTAGCGGTTATAGGACTAGATGTTATAGGACTAGATGTTATAGGACTAGATGTTATAGGACTAGATGTTATAGGACTAGATGTTATAGGACTAGATGTTATAGGACTAGATGTTATAGGACTAGATGTTATAGGACTAGCGGTTATAGGACTAGCGGTTATAGGACTAGATGTTATAGGACTAGATGTTATAGGACTAGATGTTATAGGACTAGATGTTATAGGACTAGAGGTTATAGGACTAGATGTTATAGGACTAGATGTTATAGGACTAGATGTTATAGGACTAGATGTTATAGGACTAGATGTTATAGGACTAGAGGTTATAGGACTAGATGTTATAGGACTAGATGTTATAGGACTAGATGTTATAGGACTAGATGTTATAGGACTAGATGTTATAGGACTAGATGTTATAGGACTAGATGTTATAGGACTAGATGTTATAGGACTAGATGTTATAGGACTAGAGGTTATAGGACTAGAGGTTATAGGACTAGAGGTTATAGGACTAGATGTTATAGGACTAGAGGTTATAGGACTAGATGTTATAGGACTAGATGTTATAGGACTAGAGGTTATAGGACTAGTGGTTATAGGACTAGATGTTATAGGACTAGAGGTTATAGGACTAGAGGTTATAGGACTAGAGGTTATAGGACTAGAGGTTATAGGACTAGAGGTTATAGGACTAGAGGTTATAGGACTAGAGGTTATAGGACTAGATGTTATAGGACTAGAGGTTATAGGACTAGAGGTTATAGGACTAGAGGTTATAGGACTAGATGGTATAGGACTAGAGGTTATAGGACTGGGGGTTATAGGACTAAAGGTTATAGGACTAGACGTTATAGGACTAGAGGACTGAAGACAATTAAAATTGAGTGCACTGGCTGCTTTATACTTTCAGGTTCAAACCAAAGTTGAAGAGCTCCTTGGAGGTGAAAAACTTGATGCAATCATTTGTGTGGCTGGCGGCTGGGCTGGAGGCTCGGCTAGGAGCAAAAGTAAGTTAGAATTCCTTGCAGCTAATTTTTAATTCATTGAACTTATGTCAACCTGATGTTTGCCCATCAGTACTATATTTATTGGTTTGAATAGAATAGAGTATGAAAGAAGTGACAGAGCTAGAGTATGAAAGAAATGAAATAGAAAAGTGGACTAAGCCTGTAGATTATTTTAACAGAAGTCTTGGTTATATACTGAATAAATACTGTTTAATTAATTTGATAGAATATGGGGTTAAAATTGGTGCTTAAAAATTCAGTAATTCACAAAACTGTTAATAATTTATAGAATAATTTATTTTTTCCACCCCTAATAACAAAGGAATGCTTTTGTATATTTAATGACTTGTTTTAGATGTTGTAAAGAATGCTGATTTGATGTTCAAGCAGAGTGTATGGACATCACTTATTTCTGCAAGCATTGCCTCAAAATGTTTGAAAGAGTAAGTAGTCTCGGATCAGCCAGATTTGGTGTGAGGCAAATGTTAAGTTTAACCCATTGAAGGCCCCGCTTTCCCTCTGATGAGTAAAATTGTCTATACAGAGTAAAACAATAAAATAGGGTGCATTAGGGTACAGTGTGACTTAATGGGTTAAAATTGGCACATGAATAAATGCTGTTGTATGTGCCATAGTAGTTTTATAACGTGTATAATAATGTAAATTTCTCGTTTTTATATAGCAATGGTTTGTTATTATTGCCTGGTGCTCAGCCTTCATTAGGTGGAACCTCAGGTAATTAAAATGCTGCAAAGCCTCAGCAATATGCAACAGAGCACATGCACAAATTCATGATCCTGTTTTTTGTCAAACCAATTAAGGTCATATTTTAAAGATGACTGCCAGTCACTAACGAACTGAATGATCCAAGTGTCTGTAGATTATCAGTACACAATATAATGTACACAATAAACCTTGCTGTTTGTAAAATAAACATTGCATTTCGTGGGTTTTCTTCAGCTAACTGAATTGCATGTGCAACTATCATGATGGTTTTGTTTCAGGAATGTTGGGTTATGGCATGGCTAAAGCTGCTGTTCATCAACTAATCAAGGGCTTGGGGCAGAAAGAGAGTGGTTTGCCTGCTGGATCAATTGCTGTCGCTATCTTGCCGTACGTCTCTTTAATAAAGTTACTGAAAAATGAGCATACATTACAGTACTGTAGAGGCGGACCATCTGTCTGACTTGACGGAATCTTAGTGTAAACACCAGGCAAACAGTCCAGACAAACTAGAGTACAGTGTACCTAGAATAGTGTGATCTATACTGGCAACGGTTGAAGCAAATCATGCCATCCAATGCTGTCATGACGTATCTTGCCAAGTGATCAACCTGTTTGCAGTGTTCATGCACAGACAAATTATCAGAAAACATATCTTTTTTACATGTCAAGTTTATCCACACTGATTATCCGTCTCTAAAATAAATGCAGCCAATGTGTCGCTTTGGTACAAATGGTGCATATTTACGTTCTTTTTCTTATTTAGCATGACGCTGGATACTTCTATAAATCGTAAAAATATGCCTAATGCTGACTTTACTAGTTGGACTTCCCTTGAATATATCGCAAGGTAAAACGTTTTTGAAATAGTAAATGCATTCTTGTGGTAAAAAACAGGCATTAATACGGAGAAGAACCCGACTATGCGAACTTGATGGCTGATATTGAAGAATGACTACCAGCCCATTTAGAATGAACCACAAATGGTCAGCAATTGAAGACTTGTTGAAAAGCAACACTTTACTTTCTATAGCTTGCTCTTCAATTGGAGTGAAGGGAAAGAGCGACCAGAAAGCGGCAGCTTGGTTAAACTCATCACTAAAGACAGCACAACCACGACAGAAGTGCATTCTGGGGAACTGTTACAGTAACAGACTTCAGGTACACGTGATGTATGACGTCACGAATGAAATTGGGTGAAGCCAGTATATGGTAGGATTATTTGATAGTCTATTAATATTGTAATGTAGTTTTGTAAACAAGATGTCTGGTTCTATTTTGGGATGTCAGTAAAGTGTTGTAGTGTTATGTAGTAAAGTGATTTTTTTCTGCCATATACTGGTAATAATGATGTATGTTTTGGGTTTTTAAAAAAAAAACGGTGCCATCATAAACAAACGTCGTATGCATGAAAACTAGCATGCGTTGTGGTGCTCGGGCGGGGGGGCGAGAGACCGGAGAGGCCAGGGGGGAGGTGAGAGAAAGTAGTGGAAGAAACTGACTTCTCTACAAAGGCAACTGACTACTGTCCTACCACACGCTACATGAAAACAGGCCACGAACGTTTCGCGAGAAACCTTTCACGTGAATAAAGGACTTTAATTTTTGAAAGATCTTTTTGTTTTTGCCCTAAGTTGTAGTTTCGAGTCACCCTGAGATCGATATTTCGAATAGTTATGTCCGCAAAGGCGAATGTTTTTCGACGAGAGTGCGAGGGTCACTGTTTGAAATTAGGACCGACTGTAGTTAAACATGGTTAAGGAGTTAAAAAGCGTCCGTTATAAGGCACTTTCGAATGGCATTGATACTACGTATATATTATTTGCATTTAGATTTATTTGTTTTCAGCAATGGCACATAAGGAAGCCTCTTTCAAAAGGGAGCCTCTTTCACAACCATGGGTGTATTACCCCTTAAAATAGTTTCTCCATCATGAAAAAGGCTGTTCACAAAAAGCGCGTGCACCCATGTTTTGAGGGGCGCGTTGGACGTGCATGCGCGTTCGATCAAACACCTTTCCTGACAAGGCCCAAAGTTTTTATAAAAGCCATGCAAAGACTGTTGTTTAATTAAAGTTTTTGTTGATTTATGTGTCTCGTGTGTATTTTGTTTAAACCTATTTTTTTTCAACTATTCAACATATATCACTACAGTATATATGTGTTTAATCTGTTTGCGGAAATTATGAAAGATTTTTGATACGACTCGTCGTTCAACAAAGAGTTTATGTAAAGAGAAAAGAGAAAAGTTTAAAAATAGATTATTATTATTTAAAAAAAAGATGTCAATGTTAGCCCTCTCCTAAAAGTGTACATCCAGGGCTGTAGCGACGCAGGGTGTAGGTAGTGTAACCAGGGCTCAAATTTTATCGCGGCAATTGCCGTAGAGGGAGAACAAAATGCCATGGATCATTGCGGCAACGACGGCAATTTTTTGCCGTATAGTGCAATTTTTATACTATTCACTGTGCATTACTATTTTCATACTTGAATTCAGATGTTGATCAAATCATGCGTAAATCACTATTTTAGTCTATTCTAGCTTGTCAAAAATCCAAAGTAACAATAAAATTAAAGTTTTATTACAGTAATTTGAACTGAATGCTGTGGAAACTGTCAAAATTGCCGTAGACAGCTGTTACGTTCTACGGCAATTTTTAACGCCATTGCCGTCGACTGATTTCAGGGAAATTCGAGGCCTGAGTGTAACACTCCACTGAGTAAGTTACATCCAGGGCTGTAGCGACCCAGGGTGTAGGTAGTGGTGTTCCCACTGAGTAAGTTTAGGTATAAAATTTCGAGGTGATTTACTTTCAGGTAAAGTGTAACAGCATGCACAACTAAAAAAGGCAAGTTAAAAGTGCCACAAGCCAAGAATGCCAACTTGTAAATGTTTTTCCGGCTTTTCTGAGGGTCTAAATATTCAAAATAATTTCTCGGGGGAATATTCCCCGAAGCCCATAGAAGATTTAGCTCCGTATCCATTATGCTAATATATATTATGAAAAACCACATTAAATTTCAAACACTGCTTTTAGGTAACGTAAAACGTAATTAAAAAGTCAGGTAATTTGACCCTTACCTCCCCCTCCAAACATCAAAATGTTCGCTACGCCCCCCATCTTATAGCTTTTCAAAGTTGTCTCAAATGGGATTTTCACACGATTCGACTCATGAAAACATTTTTTAGTTCGTACAATTTGAATTTTTAAAATTCCAATTTAATGAATGTGATATACGTTCGTCTGTGAAAGACCATTGTTGTTCAGTTATACTGTACTCGTACAATATACTCAATATACTAAAAAGCCCATATTTGTACCTCCCACGTTACTTTTACTCCTTCGCGCTTTGACAGATTATTGCACTTTTTGTATGACTTCAGTATGTGGCTCAAATACACAAGGCCAGCAGAAACTGAGTGGGTGGTGGGGGGGCGGAAGGCAACCGAAGGGATCCTCAGCTAAGGGGCGGACTATTAGAAAAGTGATGGGAGGCGGGGGGGGGGCGAAGCAAAAATAAAAATCGCGGTGGGGAAACAGAAAGAAGGAAAAAATTCGTGCACCAAAAAAGTTTGAAAAAAAAATTCGTGCAGAGAGTTTTCAACAGGGAAATCTATGAGTTGAAATAAAAAAATTCGTGCAAGGGATATATATATTTAAAAAAAATTATCGACACAAGCAAAAAATGTTAAAAAAATATTCGTATATGTTGAAAAAGTCCCCCCCCCCCCCCCCCCCCCCCCCCCATCACGTTTCTAATGTCCACCCTAAGGACTGTAAAGCTTTTGATAAATGCTCTCGAGACATTCGCCAGTTAGTGTCTCCCAAGCCCAACAGTTTCTCATCAGATTTGGAAGAACTGAAAAATTGGTCATGTGGAAAAATGGAGGGGGGGTGTTCCAGACCAATCCCCTCGTTGTGATGTAGTTGATGCATCGACCCGAGTTGAATAGTATAGCGCTAACCCTCTGAATAGTATCTGAATAGAATAGTATAGCGCTAACCCATTTTCAGCGGATTTTAAGAGTCATTTGTTAGCTTTATTTGGGCATTTTGTGGAAATTTTTTTGATTTTGAATTAGGACTTCTTGCTGTGCGCTTTGATTGTACATATACGACATTCAATTTGAGATTGAAATTCAAACGAAAACAAGAGCTAAAACATTTTTCAAAGTTCATTAAGAACATTGTTTAAGTTTTATATAAAATCATTGATTAAAACTAATTAACACAAAGTTTTATTAAATATGACTTTTGCCTGTCATGTTTTGATAAAATCAATTAAAAAAAAAACATCTGCTGCTTAATTGACATAGTGAAAATATTCACTTATTTAACATAAAAGATGGATTTTTTGTAAACTCTGCGTGTGTAAGGACAGGCTTCATGATTATGATACAACCAGCTAGGTTTGAAGCCCGTAAATTGTAGTCTTCGCTCTACGTAACTGTCACCTAACATCCAGAACTGTTTAAGTACAGTAAAATCCCGCGTGTATAAGAACCTATACAGTACTCTACAGTATGTTTCAGATCAGGGTGAAAAGGCTCTTACTTATTTCAAATCAGAATATTAAGTTGTATCTCATAATGTCTGCACTCTATAATAGTCGGGTTGGTGTGTAAATCAGTGGCAAGTTTCAGGCTGTATAGGTTGAACCTATGTATATTTATTTTATATATATAGTGAAATTATTCACTTTATTTTCTACACTAGAAGTCAAGTTATACTGTGAAATGCGCACAAACTACAGAACTACGTTGGTCTGTGCTATCGTTTAAGTTGAGGTCTTTTGTATCAAAGATTTGTCCATTGCAGTCATTAAACACACTGGAAGCGGTACTTATCCGAGACCTCTGGATGTAAAACGATGACACACTCTCCCTCCGCATGAGATTAGGATCTTGACATTTCAACAGCTGTCTAAAAGTTGTCCTGATCTCCTTATTCCTCCAACTGTATAGCACCGTGTTAAAACAACTGTTCAAAAAACCAGCAGTTAATAACGGGTTAGCACAACTTTGTTCCAGTCGCATTCCAGTTACGGCTGACACTATGAGACCAGAGCCATAGGGCAACCAAGCTAGTGTTAAAACTGCCAGGATAATTGCAATGGTTTTTGCCGCCTGCCGTTCCTTGCTGTAAGCCAGCACAGAGAAACTATAACGCCGTACCTGCTGTTTACGACGACGCACGAAGCGATGACTCACAATGTACATATGTGTATGAGCGGAAATCATTATTAAATAGCATACGGCAAAATACACGAATGTTATGCATATCCATGTTTTCGTTTCTTCAAAAACATAAGACAACACCGCGTAGGCAGCAGCTAGGACCCACGTTAGTGCCATAATCCCTAAACCACGACGCTTCGTCAAGATCGTCCTCTTTTGCAATGGGTACTTGAGGACTATGAGTCTATCAATAGAGATTGTCGTTATGTTCAGTATCGAGGCCATGCACGCGAAGTACGCGATCATACTGTACGCTTTATCCAGTACTTTCAAACATTCTCCTCGCATCGAGAATATATTGTGAGCGATAAATAACGGTTGTGTGACGGCAGTAACCAACAGATCTGCCGTGCTAAGACTTAAGAGAAAATAATTTGACAGCGTTTGCAGTTGAGTGTTCTTTAATACAGCAAACCATACAAGCATATTTGCAAATGTCCCAAGTAAGCTTCCTATAATGTTGATGAGAATCACCGGGTAGCCAATGATCTTAGGAAATTGACAGTATTCGGTCGTGGAGGTGTTTAGTGACTCCATGCTTGCTTCCTAACTCTCGTACGTGCGTTTCTGTTCAGCTGCTCTGCGACTGATAAGTCTTGTGTTGAACGGACGAATTTATCTCTTTGGCTTTTAATCAAAGTCTTTTGGCTAATATAAGACCTCGCAGCTCAACTTCTTTGCCTTTGTTGAATTTGTGTCCAGAAAATACTCTTCTTTATGTGAGAAACCCTTTCGAGACAAACCCAGCCTCTGAACTAATTAAAACTCTTTACGGCAATCTTTAAACATATCTCACACAGATTACGGAAGTGATTTCACTCAGGTGATACTTGACTTTTAACCAACTCTTTGGCATTTGCTCTACCGTGAAATTCTTAAAGAAATGAATTTTGTTTCGTTTCTTAACATGTGTAGTTTTCTTGGCGACGAGATGTTTGATTTAAAATGAGCTGCCTGTCATTCTGTCAAATCGTGACAGCTTTGTAAATCTAGCTTGCAATGCAGTTGCGTGGATTGTTTATATTCAAATAGAGGAAATGAAATTTTAGTCCTATCCAAACGTAGATCAGCAGACAAACGCTTGATTCGTGAATTGCATTTATTGACATGGAAACGAGTCTGTCTCCTTTACGCATGCAAGACCCATTGTTAATAGTTTTTCCATATATAATAAAATAGCAGGTCTAGAGATGAAAGAAGATTAGATCAAAAAGCACACAAGTTAGTAACAATGTTGGCTGAACGTCATGCAACAAGGTTGCAATATTTGATTTAACTGCATATTTTTTAAATCAAGTGGGTAGAATAATTAAGATAATAATTAAGATTTACCCAAATTGAAAATCTGCAAGTTCTTTAAAATATTTACAAAAGAAACATTTTAATTGTTGGATGGTGTTGCGCCAATAGTGTTCGGTCCGTTTGAAAGGGCAGAACGTCTATATCGTGAAAAGGCCAGCTGTAGAAGCATTTTTCGTACTTAAGAAATGTGTGTTGAAGTTCTGTGCTTTCCTCAAAATATGCAAACTGTATAGGATTTGCATATTTTTTCATTGGGAAAAGTGATGAGATTTGGACCACCAGAAACGGGATTGGCTGTGGGCCGGGTGACTGGCATTCATACAAAGTTTGGCTGGGAAAATCCCAGAAACTTTGGTCCTTGAATCCTTGAATCCCTCCATGGTATATTCAGTTTTTTCACATGAGCTGAAAAATCAACAATGCATATACCGAAGGAATGAACCCAAGTGACAGAGATGAAGCCATTGTGTTACCATTGGCATTGCACCAACATCTCATGAACGTTTCGACATAGTGGCCTTTTACAGAGGCTCGTTAAGGAAGAGGCGGTCTCAATCCCATTTTCTCAAGCAAACTTTCGTGTGAATTCAACTCACGAATCATTTGCCAAAGCCATGGGCGGCGGGTTGACTACAAACGTTTGTAGTTCGTTACAGCTACTTAAAACAGTCAATTAAAACTACTGTTACTTGCCAAGAAAAAAACTTGACTATAGCTATCTCTCATGCATCATGACTTGACATGTGTACAATAAATACTTGGAAAAGATTATTTCGCTGGCCTCAGAGTGACAAAACGTAACAAAGCAACGGTTTTAGTAACATTAACCCTACTCCAAACACCAACTCTAACCCTGATCCTAACCCTAACTTAACCTAACCCTACTCCAAATTTGTTTCCAAACCAATCTTGAAGAAAAACGTTTTGACGAAATGTCATTCTGAGGTCAGCGAAATAGTTGATGCCTAAATACTTGTATGGTTTTGGCAAACACTTAGGCAGCCTGGACGCCAGATAAATGTTTTACAACATTCCGTGCACACAAGCAACAAAAGGTGTCAAGGAAACCTTGTTGACCGTACACACGAGAGGGTAAACTTGTCAAAGAAAACTTCTTCATCTGTACGAGCCGTTATTCCTTCACGACCCGCTTTACAGTTTAACCGGATTATGTATTTGCAACAGATTATTTTCTGTGTGTTTCGTGATTTTCATGGCGAGATGAATAAGTGCCGACTGCAGTCCAATATAACTGTGCCTCCCAAAAGAATTAGATTTTATCTTCTTTTTAAGAGCACTTGTCACGCCATCTTTAAATACCTGTAGCTCTTGCCACACCCTTGGCTCAGCTTTTCAATATATTTAATTTGTTTTATTAAAACTTTATATTCCTGGCAGCATGAATCCAAAAATACAAATTTCCTGTGTCAACTATAAAACTTCCTGCTTGTAGATTTCAGAGAATGTATGGTGCGGCACATTGTCATCAATATCGAAACAATTGGCATTTCAGTATCTATAAGTATAAGATGACAAAAATTTCCTGCTAAGTGTAAGAATATTTCCTGCGAAGATATTTTGTTAAAACTGATTTCCTGGCACTTGTGGCAGCGGTATTGGTGGCTGCTGCCTGGACATTTTCCACCACTGATATATTGTTTGTCTTGAAGTTAGCCTGAAACAGCCGCATATTTCTGTCACCCACCCTATATCTTGAAGTGTGCTTTTCAGTTTTGCCCTATTTTGTATGTACATGCTCATGAGAATGGAAAAGTTAAATCCGTCCGGATATACATTTACGTAATACCTATTAAATGACGTATATTCATTAGTATATTTAAATGTGTGGATGTGAGAACGCGCGACTAGAAAACATCCTCGATCATGCTCACGACAATAGGGCTGATCTTAAACATCTTTGTTTACAGCGACAAAATACAAGCAATAAAATGTGTACAACAAGCAGATTTCAATTATATGCATGAGGATTATGCATTAACATGCGTTCAAGTCAGCTGTTGTTGCTCCTATATTAGTTCATCATACTGATACACTCGTTTTGCATTTCTTTATAAAAAATCTTTCAGTAACAACTTTGCTCCCAACGGAGCATGCGTGTAGCAGGCCCGATCAGGTTTCAGGTATATTGGTATTTAGACTATTTTACTTTTGGTATACAGTATTTTATTGTTAAAATAGCCGTTGAAATATGGGTATATAATATCCTACATTTACCCAAGATTGAGTACTCAGGCAGACAGACGTAGCCTGGAATTTTAGGTATACTGGTATGTTGAGCTAGTATTATCGAGTACATTGGTATTGTGGTAATCCGGCCATGGAGAGTCAAGCCAGTTTTCTCTCATTTGACTCTGCACTGGGCATGCAAATATCACGTCCAAATGTACCTGAAAACGTACATGTCAAGTCTTGTAGTCCATATATTGCATTTTCAATGTACATCTTTTCGGAATATTTTTTTTAATATTTTTTTTCAAATGAATTTCAGTATGTTAGTACTGTACAATAAACAGTCGGAAAAGTCATGATACCTTAAAAAAGATTATGAATACCTTAAAAAAGATTATGAATACCTCGACGTTTCGAGCAAAAGCGAAGGTCGTTCATCTAGAAGCCAGTAGCCTTGACTACTAACATCATGACGAACGATCGTTGCTCGAAACGTGATTTCAAGTGGCTGGATTAAAACCACGACAGTCCACAGCTACCTCCTTCTTTACAGATTACATATCAACGTTCACTTATTAACATCAAGGTTTTTGTTTTTCAGTTAAAGCTGGAAATGCATGCATACATATGAAGATTTAGGTAAAACTGGAGTTTCTGTTCTTATAGTAGACGTATATGAAGTTGCCTGAAGCCATTTTGATACTGGTAGTGATCATAAAGACGTTTCCGTCGAATCTTCTGTTAGTTCAATATAAACGCGTGTGGTCTTAGATATATTCACAAGTACCCTCTTGCGTTACGAAGTGGCTTTTATGCAATATTTTTAGCATTTGTTTGTTTCCAACATTTTGCCCGCTGTGTATTCGACTCATTTTAACTACAAAGGCTTGAACGTGCAGGGGACCATTGTAGATCAATGTTCTACAATAAGTTGCCACATAGTTTGTCTTTAAAAAACCTAAAACCAATCAAGCACACCTAGACTTTCGGCTAAGACCCCCCGGCAAGAACTGAAAAGATCCCTCTCTGACCCTGCAGGGTGGTAACATTACCAATAAAATTATTTAGCATTCATAAACGAAGTATAAACTCGTTTGCATAGTCGTTCAACGTACAGATTTTCTGTTTTTATGTGATGGTGTCTAGAGTGATGCGTCTAAAAAAACACGTGTAACAATCGTTTAAAAATCTTCCATGTTGTCACTTTGTCATGATGGGAGCCCCCAGCAGGGCCGCCGAGAGGGGGGGAATTGCCCCGGGCCCCCGCCAACCTCTCGGCGGCCCTGGCCCCCAGGCGACTCCCATAGGAGTTACGCCATTGTGGAAAGACTTTAAGCGAAGACCCTAAGAAGTTGGTACTAACTTTCTTAATGTTTTCATCCATTCAATTGGTATCTTTTATAGGATAGTGATTGCACCAGAGTCGAAAATCTAATTCACGGACACCTATGGAGATGTCCGCTTTACAGAAGCGCCATCTGAATGAAGCAGCAAACTAAACGAATATATACATAGACGGGTGTTGTTTGGGAACTTGAATAAACGTCCGTTAAGTAGAGCCTCTAATTCACCCTCGTCGTGCGTGATCTCGTCACGCGTGCCCTCGTCATGCGTGGTGTCGTCATGCGTGCCCTCGTCATCGTCGTCATGCGTGGTCTCGTCATGCGTGGCCTCGTCATGCGTGGTCTCGTCATGCGTGGTCTCGTCATGCGTGGTCTCGTCATGCGTGGCCTCGTCATGCGTGGCCTCGTCATGCGTGATCTCGTCATGCGTGGCCTCGTCATCGTCGTCATGCGTGGTCTCGTCATGCGTGGCCGTCGCCATGCGTGGTCTCGTCATGCGTGGGCTCGTCATGCGTGGTCTCGTCATGCGTGGTCTCGTCATGCGTGGTCTCGTCATGCGTGGGCTCGTCATGCGTGGTCTCGTCATGCGTGGTCTCGTCATGCGTGGCCTCGTCATGCGTGGCCTCGTCATGCGTGATCTCGTCATGCGTGGCCTCGTCAAACGAGGATGGGCCGTCCATAATTATCAACGTTTTCACAAATGTGCAGAACTATTTTTCCTTTCGACCCGCTCCAGCGTGGTCTCGTCATGCGTGGTCTCGTCATGCGTGGTCTCGTCATGCGTGGCCTCGTCATGCGTGGCCTCGTCATGCGTGATCTCGTCATGCGTGGCCTCGTCAAACGAGGATGGGCCGTCCATAATTATCAACGTTTTCACAAATGTGCAGAACTATTTTTCCTTTCGACCCGCTCCAGAACATACTCTTAGGCCTGTCATTGAATTTAATTTAGGCAATTTAATTATCGCCCATATCAATATTGTCGAATAATATTGCCAGATCATCGGTGTAATGAAGCCCTGGGTCAATTGGGTCGCACTACCTTGGCTGCAAGAAGACAGAACTTAACTAACAAACTTTTTAAAAATATAGTCCACGATCCTGAGAACGTTATTCGTTAATAAACTACATGACTTATTGCCTCCAATGAACTCTTCAGAACTATGCCTGCGAGGAAGAATGTTTCAAATTCCTAATTTTAAGACAAATAGATTTAAGAATGATTTTATTAATTGTAATGCATGTAAACACGTAACTGAATCGAACTAATTTTTATTACGGTTCGTCGATCTAATTTTTTACATGTACTTGTACAACTTAACATTATTCAGCCGACGTGCAAGGCTGCGAGTCTTTTAAGTTGAATAAATCTATCTAATTAAATCGGCATTCAGTTGCCACCCGTTTGTTATCCAAATGTAGGACTTGAATAATTAATACAACCTTTACCTCCAACCTTCAATCTCCCTAGTAACGACCAGTTGTATTTTTCATATACAGGCAATGTGTGTTTGAAAATCATGGCCTACTCTGTTGCTTTGCCAGTTGCCTAAAAGCACCTGAAGAAACGCTGTTTGTAATATTTTTAAGGTTTGTTGACTGTTTTGACATTAATATGTACTCGCTTTCTTGTAATCAATAACTTTAATGATGTTCTTATTGCGTAGTAAAGGATTATTAATGATGCACCTGACCTTCATATGTCCTGTATATTGCCCGTGTGTTTACTGCCTTAATGTATCAGCGTGTTAAACTAAACTTGACAAACTATTAGGTAATATAGTTGACTTTCAAGAAAAAAGCTAAGAAGTGTGTAAAATTTGAGTGAATTTTATGGCCAGACTGTCTGCAATATGTAGGCGTGTTTACAAAAGTCGAAGAGTTTTTAAAACAAAGTTACGAAAAATGAGTTGCGATGGTTTAACTGGAGAATAATCTACATGTAATTGAATTTAAAGTAATATTTCAAATCCGAGTATGAGGACTGGCGCAATTTCATCAAAATGCGAGTCAGTCCTCTCAATCCAGTTAAAATGTAGTCCAGTCCTCATCAGGGTCTTAGCTAGAGGGCCGTGTTGGCCGTGTTATCGCGGCCAAAAATAGAAAAACACGGCTAGATAAAATGAACGCGGCTTCATTAATTAAATAAGGCCGTGTAGGTTCATAAAATAAGGTGTTACTGCTTACAACATACAGCATTTCTTCCCATTTTCGTTGTAAGAAAGTTTCTAAAATCCACTGTAATTGATGAAATTGGAAAAAGTGATCTGTGATGTTTTAATGTTTTGATGGATAATGGGAACCATATGGTATTATATAAAATGGTTTTAAATACCCCCAAGAGTTGCTGAAAAAACTTAATATTTTAATGTCAGTACGCAATGTGAGCGTAGCCTTGTATTTGGTTGCAAAGCCTACAACAACCACAGGCATTGTCTGTTGTTGGCGAGCATAACTAGAAATACGCACACCCAGGTCATTTAGAAACACGCCCAAGATCTAAAATCCTAGCTAAGACCCTGGTCCTCATAGTCGGATTTGAAATGGCATCTCATACGAATAAATCACTACTTAAAGTGAGGTGAATTAGTTTCGATCCAGTCCAAGGACTCAATTAATTTTGATCCAGTGCTAGGACTGCATCAATGTACTTCACCAGGTAATATGGTCCAGTGGCTAATTTACTCATGAATTATTAATGAGTTTGAGACGTAAAGTGAAAGAGTGTTCGTATGTCATCGAAGAAACTTGTATCAGGTTTCAAACGTCGAACCTTCGTGTGCTAAATCTAATATTAATGAAGTTAAATAAAGACCTGCATGAGATTCAGTACGTGACAAGTTCGTTTTACCTTGTTGTTTTGCAGAGAGATTAAGTTAAGTCACACGAAGTAACACTTCCAGAAATGGCGAAAAGCAACGTAGCTCCGCTCACAATTGCCAATCTGGCGATGTTGGAAAGACAGCTCAACAATAACAAGGTTGTAAAGAGGCGAGCCTCGCGTAAAACGATGTCAAGACAAAGCGCGATGACGTCAGAAGTTGATATGGATGATGATGACGATGATGACGTCAGATCAAGAAGAACATCGACCAGACAAGGCCGAGATAGTTGTAAGATACTGTAGATTTCTGTTATTAAAACGGGTTTATTTATGGGACCGCAGCTACCTCGTATCACTAAGTTAGACATGCTACAGTAGTAGGTTGAGGGTCGGGCATTACTTCCAGATGATCTGACAGCGAGCAAAAGGACTGGGACTGGCAACAAAATAGAAATCCAGTTTCATACCTTCAATCACTTGTCACGCCCTGATTCTTTTGTGAAACTGTTTGAAACTTTGTGTCTGTGTCTTGCACAGTGAAATGAATATCTGGGCAAATTTGAGATAGAAATCTAACACCGTTAATGAGATATTGAGTAATTTTAAACCAGAAATGGATTTCTATTTTACAAGTAGTGCCAGGCCTTTTCCGAGTTCCGAGATCACCTGGTTAGCTTGGGTAACGTGCCTAGTGTGCTTGAAAACGGATGTGTAAGTAGGATTTGGTTCCTATCCTGTACTTCCATGTCCTCCAGTTCCTCCGTCACTGAATCTATCCCTTCAGTTGTGGAGTGCTTGTATCATGAGTAGCGGGTTAAACACACCCTTTCTAACCGACATCAATTAAATTGCTCACCATCATTACTGTTTCAACCAGTATGAAAAGAAAAAGTTTTCAAATATAACAAAAATTTATAGAATGGTTTCATGAGTTTGTTATAACCACTCATCCATGCCAACATCTTGTTTTTCAGCGAAGCCACGAGAGGACGAACCAAGACGCTCAAGTAACCGCGATACAAAAGAACGACCCAAAGAAAGTGACAGTACTTCGAAACCAAGTGAAAACCAAAGCACTGGCTCGAAACTTGTTGACAAAGACAAAATAACATCGGAACCGAAAGGAAACACTGCTAAACCAAGTGATACCAACAAACCCACTCAAAAGAACGATCGTAGCTCGAAACCAACTGATGAGAATCAATCGTCGTCAAAGCCCAGCGATTCAAAACCTGTTGACAAAGACAAAACAGCGTCACAACCCAAAGATACTCGCGAGTCCTCAAGACAAAAAGAATCTGATCCTACAAAATCTCGACCAAATGTTAAAGAATCAAGTGGGAAGGATCAGACTCCTTTCAAGTCAAATGAGAAAGACAGTCGTAGCTCCAGACCCAGTGATAAGAGTAGTTCTTCAAAACCACCAGAAAAGGATAGTGGAACTTCAAGGCCTAAGGAATCGGATCAGTCGAAGTCACGAGCAAATATCAAAGATTCAAGTGGGAAGGATCAGACTCCTTCCAAGCCAAATGAGAAAGACAGTCGTAGCTCCAGACCCAGTGATAAGAGCAGTTCTTCAAAACCACCGGAAAAGGATAGCGGAACTTCAAGGCCTAAGGAATCGGATCAGTCGAAGTCACGAGCAAATGTCAAAGATTCAAGTGGTAAAGATCAGACTCCTTCCAAGTCAAATGAGAAAGACAGTCGAAGCTCCAGACCCAGTGATAACAGCAGTTCTTCAAAACCACCAGAAAAGGAAAGTGGAAATTCACGATCAAAAGAAAAGGATCCTCAAAGTTCACAACCAACTGACAAGGGTAATCCATCTACAAAACCACCGGAAAAAGACAGTGGAACTTCAAAGGCTAAAGAGTCTGACCAATCAAAGCCGCGGCCAAGTGAAAAGGAATCGAGTAGAAAAGAACAAACCCCTTCCAGATCAAATGAAAAAGACAGTCGAAACTCCAGACCAAACGATAAAAACAGTTCTTCTAGACCACCAGAAAAAGATAGTGGAACATCAAAACCTCAACCAAGTGATAAAGAGTCGAGTGGCAAAGATCTGACTCCGGCCAAATCAAATGAGAAAGATCGTAGTTCGAAGCCCAGCGATAAAAGCGGTTCTTCTTCAAAACCAGCAGAAAAAGATGCCCAAACCACAAAGCCCAAAGAATCCGATCGCTCTAAACCTCAACCAAATGATAAAGAGTCAAATGGAAAAGAACAGACTCCTGCCAGATCAAATGAAAAGGATCGTAGCTCGAGGCCTAGTGATAAGAGCAGTTCTTCAAAGCCAGGTGAAAAGGATCCGCGAGGCTCACAACCAAACGACAAGAGCAGTCCGTCCTCCAAACCACCAGAAAAAGATACTGAATCTTCAAAACCTAAAGATTCTGATCGTTCAAAGGAAAACGATCGTAAATCCAGCGATAAACGCAGTTCTTCTCCTAAGCAGCCAGAACATGAAACTTCAAAGCCAAGAGAGACTAATCAATCGAAATCTAGACCAAATGACAAAGATCCTAATGGAAAAGATCAAACTCCATCCAAGTCAAATGAAAAAGATTCCAAACCAAGTGAAAAGAGTAGTTCTACTTCACCAGAAAAGATCGGTGGAACTACAAAACCAAAGGAATCAGATCAATCGAAATCGACACCAAGTGACAAAGAATCAAGTGGAAAAGACCAGACTAGTTCTAGATCAAATGAGAAAGATCGTCGATCTAGTGATAAGAGTAGCTCTTCAAAATCGCCAGAAAAAGGTAGTTCAGAAACTAGAGATTCAGATCGTTCAAATGAGAAAGATGGTACGTCGAGACCTGAACAATCTAAGTCTCGACCAAAGGAGTCGAATGGAAAAGACCGGACTTCACCAAGATCAAATGAGAAGGAAAAGGGCAGTTCTGCTACAACACCAGAAAAAGAAAGTGGAACATCAAAACCTAAAGAGTCCGATCAATCAAAATCGCGACCAAATGAGAAAGAAACAAATGGAAAAGGAGGTCAGAGTCCCTCCAAGTCAAGTGAGGAAGAAGGTCGTACCTCGAAACCAAAGGATCAACCGCCTTCCAAGTCTTTAGAGAACGATTCAAAGCCTGCCGAATCAAAGGAGTCGAAAGAAAGTGCTAATGAGGACAAATCTTTACCTAAATCTAGTGAAAAACCGCAATCTAGCGACGATACTACGCCGACGTCAACTGATAAGGATCGGTCCGGAGATAAACCAAGTGAAAATCACGAGAAAGATAAAGAAAACGATCAACGTCCTTCGAATTCTTCAAAGAAAGACGAATCTGCACCGCGAGAAAAAGACACATCAAAAGAAAACCCTGAGCTAGATGATCAAGGAAAATCAAATGATGGCAAAATCTCAAAACTAACCGAAGCAGGAGAAAAATCATCTTCACCAACGGACACGAGTAGCGACAAACCGAAAGAAAATGATAACATTTCGCCTCCATCAACAGAAAAAGATAAACCCATATCTTCTGCAAATGACAAGTCAAAAGATAAATCCAATGATGGTGCGTCTAGAGAAGAAACGAAAGAGGAAGATAAATTAAAAAGCAGCCCTTCCTCAGATAAGGAACAGTCTAAGCATAACCAAAGCCAGGATGAAAACCTTCCGGCCCAATCGAGTGACAATGAGAGCTCTCCGACGAAACCAAAAGAAGAGGAAGTGCCAAAGGGGAAAGAATCGCCTGAAGGTCATCGCGATGATAAATCTAAGCAACAAGAGAATGCTGTACCAAAACCGAGTGAAAAGGAACCATCACATGCAAAAGATACTCAAGAAAACGAGACGAATGGTGGAAAGGCAACGTCAGTTGATAAAATCGGTTTTATACCAGTGGAAAGTACTCCACTCATACCGCCTAACGAGAACAATAATGATACGTCGAAATCTAAGGACTATTTATCACAAACAAAAAATAACGATGATGATAAAAGTACTCATAAACCTGGAGAAAACAATGAAGAAGCATCCTCACCAAAGAAAGATCAAACCTCGGCGAAGGAAACTGCTGGAAATACGGCTAAACCGAAGCAAAAAGACGAAGGTAAAGCTCAGTCCAATGATAACAACGTAGAAACACCAAAAGATGAAAGCAAGTCTACACCCACGTCAGATAACAAAAATGGCGATGCCACCAAACCGATTGAAGACAGTCATTCCGGTCCGAAATCTGAAGCGCAGCAAGCAACGACTAATAATGATGATAAAAGCGTACCATATGAAAAGAGCGACGCACCTCTTGAGCAAAGTGTAAAGGAATCATCCTCCCCGAAACAGAATGAGGAAAGTCGAAGTGATCCTAAGTCTACTGATCCGATTGTAGCTGAAAAGAAAGCAACTGAAGCAAGTCAACCAAACGAAACTGACGCAAAATCAGATGAAAAGAAAGAAGCGGAGACGAAACCAAGTAGTACAGCACAACCAACAAATACTTCTATCCAGGAGATACAATCTTCACCAAAACCGAAGGATACTCAACAAGACAAACCTCAACCAAATGGTACAGAGCAATCCCCTTCTAAATCGGATGATACGGAACCACCCAAGCCAATTGATAAGGAAGAAGCAAAATTATCCGCGAACGTGAATGATAGACCAGATGAAAAACAAAACACCACAACCTCAGATCAATCGTCACCGAAACCCAGTAATGAGAATGGATCCAATGCTACACCAAGCGATAAACCAAGTGCACATGATAACACACCAACAAATACTATAGTCGCAGCAACCGCGGCAGGTGCGGTCATGGCTAATGTAGATCCGAACGATTCAAAACCACAGGCTAACAAAGAAGGACAGCAGAACAAACATGATGACAAGGACAGTCCTAAACCTACTGAGGAGGGGAAAAATAAACCAGTACCGAATAAGAACGACGGGAATGCGAATAACACTGCGAACGAACGAGCTAAGGCTGGCGAAAAAGAAAATCCAGCTTCCACGACAAGCGATAGCCCTAAACCGAATCAACCAAATACAAAGGACAATCCTACTCCATCAGCAAGTACGAATTCAAAGCCTTCTACACAAACTGAGCAGAATAATCAAATGCATAATCCATCAACTGTAAAACCAGAAAACGACACTATTGTTTCAAAACCAAACGAAGCCAATAAATCAAATTCTAAGCCAAACGATGAGAAGGGTAAAGCCCAGGAAAAGTCGTCCACTACTCCTAGACAAGATGTCAACCCTTCCAAACTACCCAATATACAGAATGCTAAACCAAATGCTAGTCCTACGTCTAAACCTAACGAAAACGACCCTTCCAAAACCAAGAAGCATGAAGAAGACAAATCTAAGTATGACACAAACGACAACAAAACGACAAGATCACCGTCCAATAAAGCATCAACAAACAGTCCAAGAAGCGATCCTAAGAGCGGTAATAAATATTCCCCTCGCGTGGAAACTGACCCTAAGGATAAAATATCTCCCGCAAATGATCAAAGGTCTTCCAATCCTGTCGGAAAAGAAACGGATGCTAAAAAGGACCAACCTCGCGGTGAAGACACAAACCAAAGAAAAGCAGATAGCAAAGAACGAAGTGATCCTAAAGAAAGTCAGAAACCTAGCAATGCAAGTAGGAATGACAGTCGAGAGCAGAAAACACCAAGGGAACGGGAAAAGAATTCTAGAGATCAACCAGACCCTTCAAAACGTGATGTGAGAAATAGCCCTCAAGACGGGAAGATGCAATCTAAATCAAGGAAGGGCGAAGGCGGCAAAGAAAACCCAAACTTGTTAAGTGTTGATGATGCAAAGCCTGGTAGACGATCTCGAGGAAGGCCACAAGGCAAAGACAACCCAAACTCCAAAGATAATGATGACAACAGGTAACCACATAAAGTTTGTCAGTTCAATATCAGATAATGTCAGACATTCAGGATAGTTCCGCTCGCTGTTCTGGAATTAAATAATTGATTGCAGTCCCACTTAGCTTTGGCTATAGAGCCTCGTTTTTGTTTTTGAGACATTGACTTATGTGGATCCTTTATCTTGGTATTGACGACGCATTTACAAAAATAGTTTTAATCATACAGATATAATAGGTCATGTAAAAAGAGTTTTATAAAATTACGTTGCCAATAACATAGTAGTAAAAGGTTCTTTACAACCGAGGTCTTAATCACGAAATCGCTGCTGTATAACCAAGGCAAAATATTTTCCGGAAGGGTGTATTTACATGTTTGATATTTTCTCCTCTATATTTATCACGTGTTTGTTTCCATATTTATTTCTTTTAGGTCAAAGTCTCGCACTCCGATAAAAATTCCTCAAGCGACCGACGACGAAAGTGCAAGGCAAGGGAAACGTAGCCGAGCCAGCAGAAAGAATAGTGTGAGCGGCCGAAGTGCCACCGAAGGTGACTCGACGAGTGGTTGGGATGATGACGATGATGATACCATATTTGGTAGTGTCGATGATGGCGACACTACGACTGAAACTGACTGGAGCGCGGCCAAAGAGCCTGGGGCATCAAGAAGTACAAGTCGTAATACTCATTATTCAAGTAGTGTGAACAGTCGTGTTAGTAGCATCCTCACCCCCCGGACCAGTGTAAGCACACGCCAGTCGAAGAATAACAGTTCAAAAGCTCCAAGTAGAGTGCTTCCGAGAGCTCCATCGGGATGAGTCGGAGAAACTCGTACTCCGATCCGAGCGGCCGTGAAACACGGAATCGCTCGACGACGTCTCGAGATGGTTCGGTAGTTTCTAATCGAAATAATTCGCGCTGGAGTAAACATAGCGAGGGAGGGTATAGTATATCATCACGGCGTGGACAGAGCAGGAAGGCGTGGGCTGAGGACGAGCCCCCAGGGAGTCGCAAGACCAGTCGGGGGAAAGTGTCTCGTCAAAATAGCGAGAATAAACCTGGTACTCGAAGCCAATTGCAAAGTCGAGATTCAAGTCGGAGTCTTGCAAGCAATCGGAAATCCCGGCCAAGATCCGAAGCACTGTCAAAGAATGACCCAAGAAAACGACGAGAACCTCTTTCCAGGAAAAACTCTCAACTGGAGGAACCCAGCAAGAGAAAACGAATTCCGAAGAAGAAAGAGCGACCTGTGCCAAAACGTTCTGGTACTCGGGGTAGTAGCATCTCACGAGCGAGTACGAGATCTAGAGGTGGTCGTAAGCAAGCGTGGGGTGCACAAGGTAGAGGTCTAGGCCCCCGGACGAACACTAGACCTGCGTTACGAAGAAACGACAGCTTTGCAAGTGTGAGTAGTGTCGCAAGTGTTTACTCTCGGCAACAGAAGAAAATGATGGAAAATATCTACAAGATGGCTTTTGATGCTGGGATAGCCCGTGGGATGTCCATGTCTGGGAGCGAGCGGTCAAGGTCAAATTCAAGATCGAAGTCAAAGTCAAGGCGTGGTAGTGTGACGTCATATACGTCGGAGGACGATGATGAAGACTACCCAAGTGCCCCAGGATCTCGGAGATCGTCAAGAAGAAACAGCGGGACTGATAGTGCTCATCTTAGTTCAGTTCGTGATTCTGAAAGTAAGTTCAGCGTGGATTCGTGTGAATTGCTAGTTATATTCATTAATTGGCTGGACCTCGTACTGTTTGTCTCGTCTATAGAGTATATATGCAACTTTTTTTATTTTTAGTTGAGGACACAACTCCTCGTGGCGGTGTGAGACTGCCAAGAATTGCGGACAAAAAAGAACAAAAGTATCGGCCGTACGGTAAATACAAAGAACCACCAGGTAGGTCTTCGCCTTGCTCCCTCTTGTGTGTTGAATAATGAATTAGTTGAATGCTGAATGAGTGAAGTTGTTGAATGAATGAGCCAATACACTATATCCTAGACATCCTTGTCTCTCATGTTACGGTTTATTTTTCTCTTTTCACAAAATCTCATCCTCTCCCAACTTGTTCCTCGGCCTAATCTATCCAGCTTCTGCTGTGCTGCCTACTTAATTTGAAAATGCTCGTTCTTTAGTGCGATTGGCTGAGTCTAACCTGAGCTTTAACCAATCAGAGTTTCCCAATCTTCCACCTGCTTTTCAAATACATTTCGAAGCTCCCAGTCCTTGGAAACCGCACCAAAGCATTTCACATCATTCTAGATTCAGTATTAATAATTAAAACGTAAACAACCTGCATTATGCGTTTTTTTTTGTTATTCTTTTAGCATAGCAACTACCGTATATGTTTATACGGACATGTATAACTATAACCTAGCAAGCATTTTAATTTGTTCACTGTCATTCATTCATTATCGCCTCGTCATTATTGTACAGTAACTTTTGTGAACATTAATCAAAATGGCGTCGTTTTATACTGGAACAACATTAAAACCTGGGACTGCTAAAAGCGGTAAAATGTTTACTAGGCATGACTTGCGTTTTGTGTATTTTGATTTATAGTGTGTAGCTATATGTAATTTAACTTTAAACTTTGATCGACTGTATGTTGGAATGTCGAAATATGATGCGCGTTATCGCATTCTGCAAAATATTTTTCACTGTTGTTCGGAAAAAACAATGTTATATCTTTTAAATTTAATTCAAATTATTAAATTTAATTAATAAATTTAATTCTAGTATATTAACAATAAAGCATGATGAAGTAGATAAATAACCCAAGTTACGATATAGTTTTTATACCTAACAAGAAACGGTTGCGAGAAATACAACACTACTTCCTCTGGCAGGAATGGAACCTACGGCCCTACAATTCTGCTGCAATGCTTTGCGTTACCGAAATTGCACGTTCGATTCCTACCAGAGAACCTAGTGTTGCATTTTGAGAAAACTCATCCAGCAAACTCGCTTGCCTCCTCTCATCTTTATTTGAGCAGAACTTAAAAGTTGCGTATTCCTTCCTCTAGCTCGCAGAACACGTCTTCCGAAGGCGAAACAGGCAAGAAGAGAGCCTGCAGATGGGAAAGCTGTCTCGCCAGAACTTGCTTCCGATGCTGAAGAGGTAGAAAAAAGGAAACCAGCTCAAAGACGTAAGTTGTTATGAGTTTGGAATACAACGTTATGAAGGAGTGATTATCAACAATAGAATTTACTCCGAGACAAAGGCGACTATAAATTGTATTCTCTTGAGGATTCCCGTACGCCGCAGTTGTTCAACCTGCTCCATTATTTGCATCATTTTCACGGCCAACAGTTAAAACGTTCAAAGTCGTGTGGGTGTTTTATGTGAATTCACTAAGGAAGATAAGAGGATTCAATAAAGTGATCATACATAATAGGCCCTTCCAAGGTTAAGGACGCCGCAAATTTACCTATACTCGCTATAAGGAATTCCATTGTGTTTGCACCCCTTCCACTATTGTGTTTCCTTGGAAGTATCTATTATATTATCCCTCACGAACATAGATAGTAATGCGACCCTGACTATAGCTTTATCTCGGCTAAGTTTGGCAAGACAGGACAGTGTTTTACTGCGCCTTGGTTCGGCATAGCTGGATGTTTGCTCACGCTAATCATTTTATTCTTCTTGAACATGAAACATGATAGTCTATTCTGACAAACTGATATTTCAATTTTGCATAAATTTGGCGGCTATTTTAACAGATGAGGTTCTAATGATTTAGCTGACAGCTTTTAACAGGGTCAAAAGTTCAAAGTAAGATTATACTGTCACTCACTCCAGAAACCAATAATAATTATATTGAAATATAATGTGTCATGAGAAATTGCGAGTAAAACCATGCATAGAATTTTTTATTGTGGAAAATTGCATCATAAACGTGTATTCCACAGGCTTTATGAGTTGCTAACAAATAAATAATTTAGAAATTGTTATAATTGATAAATTTAATAAAGTTCTACTTAGCCTTGGAATCAATACTTCTAGGCAGATTTAGTTGTGGACGAATTACAAAAGGCCATCATGATTGGTTGAAAGAAACATGAATATGTAAAGTACATAAGTCTGGTTACCTTAGTAACACCGACGCGGTTGCCAAGTGGTTAACCAATCAGGAAAGATGATTAAAATAACTTATAATAATAATGGCAACTAATGTCAAACGAAGTCCATGCTTGTGTGCTCTCAAACAAACACAAAACTAAAATTATTCAACTTTATTCTGACAAGGAATGTTATCTTTGGCAAATGACCACAGATACTGGTCTGCCTTTCAATGTAAGAAAACGCTGGGGAGTGATATATTATTTTCAATACATACAGCCCTAGTGTGTTGCCAGTGGGATATTTGGTTGTTATGGTTAAATGAAGTAATTAGCGATGTTATTCATTGTTATTTTGGCGTTTTATTGCAGCCGTTCGCGTTCACAAGGTCAATCATCCTTTGCCCAACTTGGATAATGCGACTCGTGAGAAGGGATTGTAAGTATATATGTTGAATATTTGTTTCGTCTAAGAAGATTGAAATATTTTGAGAATTCTAGGAATTTGGTGAAAGATAGTATTGCTTGTTGTGCTCAAGGGGCAGATATTATAGTGACCTATACTCCTGTTTCTTTTATTCAAGTACAACATCGGGGTACCACTAAAATCCTCGAATCATATCGCATTTTGTGTAGGGGCAGTAGTAATGAAATGAGTATATGCATACATTTCTGAGTAGACACTAGACTAGTAGACTCAAGAGACTGTATCCATTTCTGAGTAGACACACAATCGAGCGTCTCGATAACTGTGAAGAAATATACTTTCGAGTTTATAAACAAGCTGTTGGAAAGTTCGCTTTGAATTTTAGTTGGGCTAACCGGCTTTGGGACAACCGCTGCAGCTGCTGCAGTTATGTTTCGAGCACTGCACCGCAGTTTTTTGAACATCGCAGGTTTTTGAACGATATCTGCCGCACGTCCTTCTGGGATTGTGGTTGTACGACTTGGTTACGACTGGTCAGATAGCGCTATCCACCGGACATTGATTTTTTTTTCAATCTTTGTAAAAAAAACTGTAAAACATGCGTGGACTCATATATGCATAAATGAATAAATGCATAAAAACTTTCATTTTCCAAAACCGTAATCGGGATTATACCAATTAATCAATCATTGGTCAATTGAGAAAGTTTGATTTAAAAATTCCCCATCTGGTTAATTGCGCTATCCGGCTTTCGTCTACAACCAGCCCTTGAGTTAAATACGAAGGAATCAAAACTTTCTTACCGCTTTATGAAGCCAAAACAATTCTTATCAAATAGAGCTGAATTTATTTTTTCCGTATAATTTAGACCACGCATCAATAGACTAGCGCAGCCAAAACAATCAAGAAGTGTTGAAATGACTACTTTTAGGTAAGCATCAAATTATTGATTTAAATATTATGTATGGATAAAAAACGTATTTTTAAAAAACGTTGCCTAATCCTTTCATGCCTGACAGTTTTCTCGATATGTAAATGAACAGTCAAACTAACAGATATTCATGTCAGTTTTTATGAACCCTTTAGATTGCATTTTTAATCGCGGTCGCACTCTTTTCCCAACCGTATTTTTGCCTGCGCCAGATGTTTTCATACGCGTTCGCCGGCTGTGTCTGTTTGTGTGTGTGTGCTTGTCTGTCAGCAGGATAGCTTAAAATATCAAAAGTATTACAAAAATTTGTGGGACTAATGAACCTCTCTCCTCCGCAGTAAATAGGTCATGTTAATAAAGCTCTTTAAAGCAAAGCAAAAAGCAAAGGACATTGGAATAGGCTTACATGAATCTTACATGAAGTTTCGATTGGGGAGAGGCGCGCTTACATGAAGTTTCCTGGGGGGAGGGAGACGCGCGGGCAGCCGTCTTCCCGTCGCCCCCCGCGCGCGTTCCTCTCCCCAATATAAACTTCATGTAAGATTCATGTAAGCTTATTCCAATCGCCTCTGCTGCGGAGACAGCTAATGGACATTGCCCAATGACAAATTGATGGAATTTTGGTTAAGGTTGGATGAAAATCTAGTGGGTGAGAAATTAGTAAAGTTTCTCTTGCTTTATTAGGCAGAGTTAGCTGAATGAGCAATGCTTAATTAATTTATGCATGATATATAAGGTTATTTGAATAATAAATAATATATAAAATAAAAAAATTCTGACCTTCCAACCCTAATTTTTTGAAGCAGACATTTTTTCTCAGACCAATTATATAAATCACGTTTCTTTGTGGTGCGTGACAACTACTCCCAGAATACTTTGTATTTGCTATCCTTTTTGCGGCATATTCCGGCAGTCGCGCGTCACAGTGCATAAGGGAAAAATGTCGCAGGCTAAATTCGTTAATTAAGGACGAATCTGGGGTGACTAACTTGGTCAAATACAACACCTGTATGTTGTACAACAAGCAATTTGGACCTAGTTAGACAATCGCCAGTTTTAGCATCCTCTTTTGCGACGCACAACCATTTCCATGTTTTGTAGCTTTCCAGGACATGAGTATGAATTTTAATCCGTGATGCTCTCATGGCAACCAAACACCTTACATGGCCTTTTTTCTACAGCTTCCCGGCGTAGACTGGGCCCGGCTGTCTAGTGAGGTCGCGTGGTTGGTCAGTATATGGAGAGTGTTGTATTCATGTCCAATATAACCATTGGCATGCCGATTATCCAATGCTATACTGGACATATCTCAGTGTGGTAGATTTTCGCATAAAGAATGGTGTAGAGTTGCCAGCAAAATGTTGAAATTATCAAAGATTGGAATAAATTGTGTCTTCTTGTACTTCTGCTACAGAACAACAAATGATTAAGTCCGCTGCTGGACGGCTGCGATTCACCACTGATAGATTTACGAACGGTATTCAAGTTCCACATAAATTCACATATAACCTCCTACCATATAATTACATGTATCCTCCTACCAAAGCTTACCTCGTGTGGTAAAACCACGACGTTTTGCGTCGTTCGGATCCTATAAAGTACGAAATCACTGACAATGTATATCCATGTAAACATATCGCGGGCTCGAAAACTTCAACTGTTAGGATTCGTTTCAGAGTCAGTGTGTATTATCATATTGGATAAATATCGTAAATTAATGGTGAATGACTTTAATGAATATAAATGATAAAGAAATTATTTTAAATTTCAAATTATTAATTTCTAAGTACAGTATATATACGTATTAGAAATAATTTAGGTGTACATCCTTGCATGGGACTTCGTTGTTGCACCTGCCTTAGGGAAAATTATTTTAAATAAAAAAGTTAGCAAGATATATACTTGCGATATTAATTAAAAGTTCTATAAGTTTTGTAAAGTTTTATTTAAATGAAAGTTTTGTTGTTAAATGTATAATGTGAGATCCAGCAGCTGCAAAAAATGCAAATCTAGGCCCTCCAGCAGGGCTCGAACTTGCGTGCGCCTCTGCGATTCCGGTGCGGAATTCTATTTTAACTGACGGTGCTTCTCGCAACATCTTCAGAGTAATATGAAACTAGTATTTTCACCTATAGAGTGCCAGTGCTCTCCCTTTGACGAGTAAAATCACCTAGCATTAGACAGAGTTAAATGATAAAGTAGGGAACATTGGGGCTTAATGTAACTTAATGGAACAAGTGTATATCCACACATTCCCCAATAATATTGTCCAATACAGCTGTAGTAGAAGCAACAGGCAAGGTATAATCAATAAAATAATCAATCAATCAAGCAATTTTTTAAACATTTATTAAATAAGCACTTAAACATTCATTTCAGTCGCTGTTTAATACTTATATATTTAGCGTAGTTAACTTTCTCAACTTAATCTATTCATTACAAGTCTGTATTGTTCCAAGTGTCCTCTTTGAAGAAGCATAACTTTCTTGAATTCTCTTGATATTTCACACACGAGAATTCCAGCGCAGCTCCATTGTTCTGTAAGTGTAAAGATAAAACTCTTATTCCAAATGTAAGGTCCAATGTTGCAAGAATTCTACAATAAGCTGCGATGGTTCTAGTTGAAACGACTAGTCATTGAAAAGGTAATTTAATCTTCGCTCCCTGGGTGGCCGTATTATAAAGATTGTGTTCTCAAAGAAAATATTTGAGTATTTTATTAGGGCATAGGAAACTGTAAGAAGAGGTTCATCACTCCATCTGTATAAAATCCTCAAGTCAAATCCAAGCCCAAGTCCTTTAATATCCGAATCCAAGTTATGTTCGAGTCATTATCAGTCATACCCACAAGTCCAGACTCGCGTACTAAATCCAACACTGGCTCAAACCTCGTCTACTATTTTCTTTCAACAACACACCAAATTTTATACGAGGCTGTGTTTGGTAAATGTTTAATAATAATAATAATAATTTTATTTCTGTGTTGGTGTAGTGTACTCAGGTGAATATGATATTTGTGGTGTTACTCTGAGTGTATGGGCTAGTATTCCAAAGGTCGTAGGTTCGAATCCCACCGTGGCCGGGCATATTTTTCAAGCTCGCCCGGTGTGGATATACACTCAGAGTAACACCACAAATATCAAATGTTGAATAAGTTGCCATGGTTTGTTTCTGAACCGCCTGAAAAGATTCAAAATTTCAGTGTTACAAGCGAAGGCTTTTTGTCGGGATGAAAGTAATATCGATGTTGTAGAAAACTACCTGCACTGGACACCCACGTTTGAAATGTTAAATAAACTGGTTCGAACAAATAGAACTATTCTGTCCTACTTAGAAAATTTTGCTTTCGCAACGGCTGCTATGCAACTATAATATTTACATCCCACATCAAGATATTCGAACAATTCAAGTATCTTTCCTCGCATTCCGAAGGATCACGCCTCTAACATATACAAAGCGCCTTTCTCGAGAGCATCGGCCAATAAGGTAGAGATGCTTTTGTGGGATACAAAGTGTTTGCATGTGACGTTATCGCCGCCATATTGGTGTTCCAGAACAAAATAATTTTGATTAGATACTTTTGTCAGATACACTCACTGGGTACACCAATATGGTCGCCATCTTCCTTGTTGTCTTGTTCTTCAGGGACTGAGTGAAAACCCTCTATAGCTACCGTCATCACTATTCGAAACATCGTAATATGCCACACTTATCTATCTTCCAGTAAATATGAACTATCTAAGTTTCTGTCATCACAGTAGGAATTTTGCATACTTAAATTCTAAGTTTTGAAGGATTTGTAAGAAATGTTTAAGGGAACTGATTTAGTGTTCAACACCGAGCAGTTCCCTCAAACATTTCTTAAAAAGCCTTTAAAACTTAGGATTTACCCATGCAAAATTCCTACTGTGATCACACAAATTTTGATAGTGTAAACCTTCCCTAAGATCACCCCCTGATGGGGACAACTAGACTGGAGTGTTGAGACGTTACAGTAGGTAGTTAATGTAATTTGTTCGAAGATTACACATTCATTTACTTAAACCGGAGTACAGCAAAACATGTCTAATATTATACCTGCATGGTTGCTATGAACTTTATATTTAAATATTTCATAAATATGGTGATATTTATATGTTTAATAAATATTTCAAGTGCCCATCGAGTCGGAAAGCTGGCAAGTGGCAACGCATGTTTTCCAATGACTGTATTCATGCCTAACTTGCCAATATGTTTGGACGAAATCAATTAGTTGCTGAAGATAAACATAATTGCTGATAGATAAATACTAATTTGTGGTTTTTATGTAAACCACAGATGTAAATAGTGGCTAGTATGACCTTGCCTTTGTAGCGTGTGTGTTTTTAGGTATGATGTACCAAAATACTCAAACTAAATATCAACTGCCCACCCATTTACGATGGGAAAATAAATGATAAAATTTGGTACGAAATTTTATTTCATTCGCACTCGTCAGCGAAACTCTGTTGGATATTTTGGATGACTCAATGCGTTAATAGCTTTAATGGCCAGTATAGGACTTACCTTGAATGTGACTGATAGGTCTTTCAAAGTGAATGAAAATCATCGTGTCATCATTAGATTTCCTCAATAAATTCCCTGTATAGACATCAGGGTTGTTATTGATTCCGTTGATGCACATCTATTTCTGTGAAAGAAAAGAGAATTCCCCTGATTATATTCCCTTATCTTCCTGTCCTAAAGAGGATCATATTATCTAAGCCGTTTCGTATTCTTCTGTCCTCCTAAAGTTCGACAATTACCTTCGTCAACAGCATCATCACTATCATCTTCTCCATCTTGTCAGGACCTTTCTGGCTATTACTTTCCTGAACTAATCATATCTCCAATTTCCAGTATCTTTCTCAATTTGATTGATGTACGTCTTTCCAAGTCGTCTTCTCTTACCGTGTGCTGGTTCCCAAAGAATCATTTGCCATTGATGTTGTACATCTTATTCTTCCACCATCGAAAAGAATATTTCCACTAAATTTTTCTGGGGGAAATTATTAATCTTACCGAGTTCCATCCCCAACGGAAGAAGATAGCATTTTCCATCTTTCGTCTTGATAAAGTTCTTACACCATTTACCTTCAAACAGTATAGTTGACATCGTGTCTGTTCTTCTCTATGTTTCATCGTGAAAAACAGGACTTGCACGGACTCTGCTTTTGTTGGTAAGTTCTTAGCATTTGAAAAGAAAATACTTGGCTCCTCTCGCTTATTTACTGTTTCTTTATTTCGCTGCAGAAGTTCATCTGTCAACAAAGTTAATTCCCGTGGACAGCTCACACCAGAGAAATCTTGTCTTTTAGCACGAAAAACATCACTCTTTTCCATTCATTCGTCTTCATGAAAACTGTCGAGTTTCTGTTAACACAAACGCATACACTAGCTATAACGTTGCACCTGTTTCATAGCTTAGATAATTATGCATAACGATATTAACATTGCGGTTAAGTACCAAAACAACTTGTGAAAATATGGTTTTGTTCCGCATGACCGGCACGTTGTTTTGTTCTGAGTTATAAGAATATGATAGGATGAACGTCGGTTGTTTAGTTTGTTTGGGCGTGTGGGTGGATGGAATATGATAGCAACGGTTTTAACGGAGATCCCACGTTCAGCCTAGCAAAAGCGCCAAGGCAGAGAGAGGCTATATTTAATACAACAGAAGTAAAATAATCGCACTGTTTAGAAACCAATATTGGTTTCGAAAAACAACAAAAACTAGAAGACACTTGGTGCATAAAACTCCACCAGGAATTCAGTTATGTATCATGCATAAATTATATAATGGTTAATTACGTATTCAGTTTACTCTGCCCGATCTTCTCTTCGTTATTTCTCATCCAAATTTAACCAAAATTTAATCAATTTGTCCTTGGGCAATGTCCTTTGGTCCGACAAATTCTCGTATGAATACGTTTGATCAAGGAAACAACATACGCTGTCGTGATCTGATTATCTGAACAACCTGAAGTACACTGGAAATACCTTGACGTTTGAAACGTCAAAATTCCTTCGAAGTGCAGTTCTTCAGGAAGTTAGTTGCAGATACTAAACCTAAAGAAAGGTCTTTGCTCGAAGCAACGTCGAAATGTTTTCAATCCTTTTCATGTAATTCAAGTTCACCAACTCCTTATCTACGGCAGATTATTCTAGAATGGTGAAATGGATAACATTGCTCTTGCAACAAAATTTGTGGGGAAACATTTTTGCTTTCCAAAACGAGTTCCCGCAACAAATTTCTACAACCTTTTCCTAGTTTGCTCAGGTATTTACACTTTCTGCATACCTTACTTATTAACAGTGTTATTATCTATCTTGCTAGGCCTGTGAGATGGGGTGATCAAGATAGTTTATGGCCAGTCAATCCGTCAGCTTTGACGGCAGAACCATCCACAAGGACAACAGAACTAGCAGAACCAAAGAAAGATCATCAGGCACCAGAAAATGCACCAAGGTAGAATGAATGCTTTTGACCCTTGATAATGTTGTTTTTGCTATTGTATTTCCATACCCATCCACTACCCACTACCAAAGGTATAACGGTAGTCGAAGTCAAAGTGACACAAGTTACAAAACCATCAGACCAAACTATCAGGGACAGTTGTATCGGGTAGTTGACAAGTAGTTAAGATTAAGAGTCCCCTGACAAACTAGGTTTTTTCAAACCATTACCTTTAGACCAATGTACGTGATGGACCTTGAATCTGGAGTATGGGAAGTTAGTCCGGCAGCTATGAATGCTGTAGCTTCAAGACGTGTCACAGAACTTTCAAAACCCAAACCAAGTCCAGATGGTTTCACAGAGCAAAAGTAAGTATTGACTATTAAGATCAAGTTTAAACATCGAACTTCTCATGTGCCGTAGTGCAAACGAGCCCAAACAATGCGTTTCGGCACATATTCAATGTTAATGCTTAGTTAAAAATTCGTGTCAATTTCTCTAATATTCTTTCTGCGTTGTCAGACGGGTGGATGGCACTGGCAGATCGTCTCCAATATGGGAGGTGAGCGAGGCGGCGAGGAATGCCGAAGAGCGTCCGAGAACAAACGAGTTAGCAAGATCCAAGAAGGCACACGGGCAATATGAACCCCCGAAACCTCTACCTACCCCAGTGAGTGCGAATGCAAAACGAGCCCGAGCATCGCCAAGAATAGATCAACTATCTCGACCCAAATCTAGGAAAGACGCAGAAATGCGAGATCCACAATGGGCGGTATCTAAAGCTGCTACGAAAGCTGTTCCCAGACAGAGGATATTAGAACTGGCTCAAGCCAAACAACCCGCAAGTGGGTATAGGGAACCTTTACGACCCGATAGGCCTGTTTCGAGGCCCGCGCTTAGAAGTGCTCCAACCGAAAGGATCCAAATGTTAGCACGACCTGTCACACGAGGAGCTACCATAGGCTAGCATTGACGTTTTAAGCCTGTTTATATTAAGCCTAACAGTTCACTCTACCAAAAACGCCCAAACATATACTGGCTGTTTCTCGGGCAGGTTTACCCTATTGTGCAACTCTGTGCAAACACAATCTGACCTCGCTACCAGGGCTTCTCGACTAACAGCAACGCAGCCAGCCAAGAACACCATAGACTATGAGGGTAAACTGTGTGCCAGATGGGGTAACTCTTTGCATCCATATTAAGCCCCTGATTAATCTGTGCTGTTCAGTGGGTTTCATTAAGACCAACTATGCAGTAAGGTGGTGGTCAACCCTGAGTTACCAGAGTATAAAAATAGTTCTATTCACTGTACATTATGGTAGTTCATTTTCCTTGTTCCTATCATAGACAATTGAGGTGAATTTTCTTCTTCATTATCTATGCTTCTGTAAATATCAACAGATGCGATCATCATTTTCCTCATAACGCTTATTGAAGCCCATCCACCTTAATACGACGTCTCTGAGTGTGCACTTCAGTTAAAGGTTAATTTAAACAAACAAAAATGTGGAAAGTTTTTTTAATTTATTTAACATTTTGATACAAAATATACAGATGTTTGAATTTGAAATGTCTATTTGGGATTGTCAATATATTTACTGAAGTCCTGACTGGAATTTAGAAATTTCGTACACTTTCTTCTTAGTTGTTTTGCAGTATGTTGATAGTAGTTTCTTTTGTCCCGTTTCATTGCCTAAAAATCAAGAAAAATATTGGCTTCGTTTTTCCCTTTCATCTCTTGAGACCTGTGATTACTAAAGCATTGTTTAACCCATTAAGTTGGATTGTGCCCTACTTTATTATTTCATTTTGCCTACGCCAGAAGATTTCACTTGTCAAGGGTGCTCAATGAGGGACTCCCAGGGATTTCTAGGGAGCTTGTGGAACAAAGGTAAAATTGGACATGGGAACACAGACTCCTCCCCTGGGAGACCCTCCTCAATGGGTTAAATAACCTTGGGTTAAATAATAATGGGTTAAATACTCTTTTAATAAATTTGGCTGGCAAAATCCCTAGTGAAAGCATATTCTTCAAAAATTGGGGATATTCTTCAAAACATTTTCAAGGGGATGAGCAGTGTATTGAGGCTGTATACATACAGGTCTATTACAGGTAAGAAGTGTCTGTGGCATTTACAACTACAGTACATACTCTACCATCTTGGCAAAATGATAGAGTGACAATTTCTTGTATTATAAGGTATACCTCATAATTATCACCATAATCTCGAATCAGTTCATACAAAAATTTTGCCTCGCCAGGAGAAATGTGCTTTTCTGTTTTAGCACCATGTGATGCTTCTTGTTCGAGTTCTGTAAAAGTTGAAAACAGTTTCAATTGCAGTCACTACATTTTAAACATATAAAGATACTACTGTAATTTCTTTGCAAAAGCAGTTGAAATATGCTCTTGGCTCATTCTCCTTACAAATCTCCTGCAATGTTACAAAGCCTACAGAAGCACAGTTTTACAATAGTATTAGGTTAGGATTAGATCTTAGAGTTGGATTAAGATAGGATTAGAGTTTAATTTAATTGAGAGTTTGGTTGGGATTCATGGCTGAAAGGGCCGGCCAGTGTTCATCCAAATACTAGTACATATATATTGCTGTACTGCTAGTTGTGTGCTGGACATGCCCATGCCGCAGCAATTTATACATTCCATACCAGAAAATATCTAGGCATTTTTGGATCTTTGCCTCTTTCTGACAGCATTACCTTTGACAACAGAATTCCTTGGTTGTTTATCAACCTCCATTGCTTCACTGCTTGAAATGCTTTTATCCCCCTATAATTTCATTGAAGAAATAAAACTGCAATCTTGAAATCACGTGCTCCAACTATGCAGCACGTGGAATGATATATATCCAATTTTTAAATTTCGTTTTTAAATTTCGTTTATATACCGTATTTTTCACTGGCATGCTATTGTTGACATTGTAGGCCAAGCCTATATCTTTGAAGTTCTGTTTTAGTGTCTTGGATTTGTCCCAGGTTTTGCGAATTGCCTTGCTAAACATCAGAAATATAAAACAGAAAATTTATTTATCGCTCCTTGTCACATTTTGACTATCCATTTCTCACTAGTTTAAATATTTCAGCAAAGTGAAGAAATGTTGATAACTACCTATCTACATTTACTTTGATCTTGTTCTTCTTTTTAAGTTTTCGACCGGTTGAGGTTGAATTTACTCGCTTTCTCTTTTGCGTGCGTTTTCTTCGGACACCGGCCATCTTGAATGACTGCGATAATCCGATTGACTCGGATTAGATCTGGATTAATCAAGCTAACTCCAATCTCTGCTCCGATTGGATTTGGATTCTAGGAGATTTTTAAATCTTTAAAATCCGACAATTGAATATTGAAATGAACAAAATATAAATGCAACATGCTAAAACCTTTGGTAATATAACTAATATTGCATGTTAGCGTGAGAAAAGGCCCTTTGTCAATGACTCAATTGCTAATGCTTTTGACAAACAATCTTTGCTAATAAACTCGGGGGAGCATTTTTTCACAATTCACAGAGCTAGCATGCAATATTCATAACAAGATTTCCTATTTTTCTGCTGTATATAGAAAACTATAGTCAGACCATTTACTCACTACTACTGCTAAAAAACGGAAATTTGAAAAAAAATATAATGAAAAGAAACATACATGCTTATAAATATATACATTACTATTTAAATGTAAACTACAATTTAAATGTAAACTACAATTTAAATGTAAACTACCATTTAAAATTAAATAGCATATTTATACATAAATAAAATGATAAGATTTTTTAAATTCTTAATTCAAATAACTTAAGAAAGTCATTAAAATTGATCAAACTATGTTTCTGTGCAGAATTTCAAAATAGAATTTTGTACAATTTCTATTCCTTGAAGTTCAGGTCCTAATGGCGATATCTGTATTCCAAAACATTCTACGCATCGAGTGTCTAAAAGGCCATCCACGTCCAGAATTTTTTGAAGCACACTAATGGATCGGGCACCAGTTTTATCCTGTTTGCTTGCTAGAATTAGTAAAGGAACATTTTGTAAGCAAGGGTCTTTTAAAAGTTCATTTAACTTTTCCTTTGCCTCTGTAAAATGTTCAGCATCACAGGAGTCAACCATGTACATGAGCAAGTCTGTATCAGCTGTAAACTTGGACCAGTAGTTTTGGACTTTTTCTCCGCCACCAACTATGAAAAAAGGTCAAACAACTGTAAGTAAAAGTAAATCATTAAACTAATATTTCACCCTTCCTTCACCACATTAAGTGTGCCGATCCAGTTATTTTCCCATGCTTGTTCCTTAATGACCAAGAATGCAATCAATGAGCATCGGACTTCTGTCTGATTACACATACGTGTGTAAATGCACATTACAATACTGATTTGCTTGTTAATTAGTGTAATGGGTTTTGAATGATTTTTAACCCATTGAGGTGTTAAGAGTGAAACAATATGCATCAGGGCACATTGCCACTAAACTGGTTAAGATTAATAAAAAACTATTTAATGGAAAAACTTCACCTACTATAATTTATTGGTTATTATAAATATTATAAATTTCACAAATGGTAATTGATAAAAACCAATATGTTTAATTATTTATCACAAAATATCAGAATATCAGATGCATGAAGAAATTTCGATTTCGCAATTAAAGCACAAAAAAATACTAACTTTCCCAAATATTCAGATGGACTCCGTTTGTTGTGACACACATGACATTAAAGCCTTCGGTTGGCTTAGTTTCGTTGCCTCCTGCCCCTGAGCCAAGATTTGCTAGGGCTGTTAGAAACGTTGTTTTACCACAGCCTTGTAAACCCAATACTAAAACCCGCTTCTGAACAGCAGGTTTGTGTTCTTGTCCATTGTTTGGGCTCTCATCGTACAATTCAACTTTCCTTTTGCGGGAATACAGTTTATAAACGCAATAACCTGTGCCACAAAACAATGCACAGCTTCCGATAATCACTGATGTTTTTTGATAGCTTCCTAAATCCCTAAACCAAGTGTATAAACCCATCTTTTATGCTTTGGATTGCAAAATTATTACATCATTTTGAAAAATTTTTCCACATGTGGAACGAAAATAGAAATATATGGACTTTGATACCTGTGTGGTACATATTGGTACGATATTGAATAACAGTTGATAGAGAAAGTCAAACGTAGGGTAATGTTGGGATAATTAGGTTTGAGATGGGATTTATTCCTAATCGTAATCCTAAATCCTTGATTTGACATATATTCGAAGCACGTGTTGAACTCGTGCTGATGGAACAAAAAATACAATATTCACCAAAAGACATTTAAAAATACACAGGTATAGTATGAGACTAGTTGGAGGATTTTCCATCTACAAAACCCTCCAACTTTTGTTCAACCCATTTATATATATTAACTATGTTCAACCTTAAACCCATTATATTAAAAGTTGCATTGCACTAATGCATGCAACTATTAACCCTACTTGATTATTTACTCTGTCTAATGCCAGATCACTTTAATCGTCAAGGGGAAGTGCTGGTCCTCAATGGGTTAAAATAGTCTGCAAAGATTGTAATACAGTATAAAACTATATATAGTATTATGTAATAATATACAACAACTAGTGTCTGTGTGCTATACAAAATTTGATTTTGTTGACAAAACTGTATTCGGCTTTTGCATTAAATGTCTATAAATATTAAAAGTATGTTAATTACAGTACATAAACTTTGTATTAAACAACACTTGGTGTCGGTCAGTTCACATCCACAAAGAAAGATTATAGAAATATGTCTTAGACTTTCTAATAGAAACACTGTCACGAGGGGTCAGAAATGATTTGGTATATTGCATGTGAACTGGATTTTCTGATTCCATCAGTTGAAATTGTCCCTATGACACTCAGATAAAAACTTATATATATGTGCATTCACTTTGCTGAAAACTTATATCCTAGCTGTATATAAATATATATTCTTCAGTATGGCCAAAGTTGAGAATGGTTGGTTTGCAGAAATAAGTGACCTCTGGTATGGTCAAGCTATGTCATTTGAAGTAAATAAAGTTTTATGTCACAAAAAGTCACAGTATCAAGACATCTTAATGTTTGAAAGGTTAGTGCATAGTATATCAGAACCTGGAGGCAGAGGAAGGGGTTTAGACTTGCAATCTTATCAGACTCACTGTTTGAAAAGATGCTAATTAATATTGAAGAGGAGACAGAAAGAAATACCATCACTGTAGATGTGATCATAGAAAATGTAAATTTTTGCTCAGGAATGCTGAAAATACGATAGTTGCAGGGGCACAATTTGACTGTGCGAATTGGGGGGGGGGGGGAGAAGTTCTTCTTGCCCAATAAAAGGGCATGGTCACTAATCAATCTGACATGAAATTCATGAACTTTTCTTCAGATGACTTCAACTGCTCGACATACAACCCATTAACGCTAGGCAAAATTTGCCTGAGTGTCATTCCATTTTTAAACTTTGGGGGTGTCACCCCCCCCCCATACCCCAACAGTTGCACCCCTAGACAGTTGTCTTGTGTCTTGCATTTCATGCACTCCCAGTTTAGTTTAGTTTGGTGCTTTAATTTACAACAAGATGTCTTTTTGACTTTGCAGCAAATCCCATGGGAATGTGTTAGTTCTTGATAGTTGTGTTCAATGCACCGACAGAGATGAATTTTCATATCAAGAAATGATTACTTATCTTCCATTAAATTCACATCCTAATCCTAGAAAGGTAATTTCTGGGGTAATTTTTCTTGACAATGGACTGTGAGACCACACCCCTTGTTACTATGGAGATTGGGACAACACCCTTTTGCCGACAATAGGTTCTGCGAGGCCACACCTTGGTGCTGACAATGGACTGTACATATGAGACCACATTTTGTTTATTGACTATGTGCTGTAGATTTGCAGTGATATAGCCTGTAGGGTCACACCCTTTTTCTGACAAAGGACTTTGAGACCACACCCTTTGTTGGTAATAGACTGTTAGACATGCTCTTTGTTGACAATAGACTGGAAGGCCACACCCTATGTTGGTGATGGATGACGAGGGTACACTCTTTATTGGTAGTGGACTGCAATCCACACACTCTGTTGGCAATAGTCCGTGAGGGTAACTGGTTTAAATCATGTCCAAATTTCCCAGTGAACAAACAGGCAATCCCTTCAGGACTCTTTTGATTGATGTCCACCAATGTATTTCGCTTTATAGGTCTTAGTTATTGGAGCAGGTGATGGCGGCGTAATTCGTGAGATTGCAAAACATCCTTGTGTTGAGTCCATTGTACAATGTGAAATAGATGAGGTACAGTACCAAAAAACCCGGTGTTGTTTATAAACCGATTTAACCAATGTCGTTTTGGCAGAGAAACAGGATAAAAAAACTAACAAAAAAAGGTATTACAATATAATTGAACCACACGTGTACTTAACGGCGTTTGGTGCGAAAGAATCGAATATAATTTACCCAGGAACACGGTTGGCAGATATGGTTCAAGATATGGAAGTTGCGAAGGATTTTTGTCAGTCAGCATCTCCAGGTTTGGGTAGCTCCACTGCATCCATGATTTCTGGAGTTGCGGCCTGTAACTTCATCATTCTTGATTCAACTAAATTTTGTAGTTTTATATGTATCTGGTAGAAAACGTTGCTGATTTACATAAATTCAAGTTCATTTTTCTCTGCAAATATCATTGATTATTGGAAAATACGAACATTTTCGTAACGGTGAATCAAAGGCTGACCCCCGTTCAAATATGCAAGAACTCGTCTAATTTGGCTCGTATTTATATATCTATTTAAAAGTATTCTTCATATTAGGAAGTTGTGAATATGTCAAAGAAATACTTGCCAAATATGTCGTGTGGGTACAACAGTGCTAAACATACACTTCATGTTGGATGTGGTAAAGAATTCATGAAGAAACATCAAGGAGAATTTGATGTCATTATCACTGATTCTTCTGATCCCGTAGGTATGGTTATACTGCAGTTGCAAGGCCTTTTCAGTGTTTAAAGGGCATATGACTCGAAAATTGATGGTGTTATTTTTTGTCTAATATGATAGATCAAGGAAAACCGTAGAGTAACGTCTTTGACAGATTTTTGTTTTTTTGCTTCGTTTTGGAGATATTTCATTTTCTATGATATGCAAAGGACCAACTTTCTACGTCACACATGCATAATGACTTTCTTTAAAATGTTATATAATTTTGTCACTATCAAATAAATTCGCTCAAAATGAATGATGAGCACGAAATTTGTCCACAACAATACCCATGACATGTAGTGTTTGGTCCTTTGCATATCATACAAAATAAAATATCTTCAAAACGAAGCAAGAAAACAAAAATCTGTCAATGAAGTTACTCTACAGTTTTCAATTATTTATCATATTAGACAAAAAAATAACACTTAAAAATGAGTCATGTGTCCTTTAAGCCCGCAGATCAAACAAGGATGAGACTCATGAGAGTGCGTGAGAGTTAACTGGCGTCACGTGATCTTGGTTAGCTGTTCTCAATGCTTTCCCAACACCACCATGTATTTTAATAGTTAATTATGTTGCAACTTGCAGCAACAATACTCAATAGACAATTCCCATTATAGACTAATTTTAGAACTTGGCAAGGAGACTAAAATAAATCACCACAGCTAGAAAGAGCATACTAAAATTAGTAAAATTGCAAAGTTTGGTTGCGAAATGTTGTAAAATGTGGAAAATATAGCCTTGCAAAGTTCGCAAATTTTGTATACTTTGCAAGGCTATATTTCCCGCGTTTTATAACATTTCGCAACCAAACTTTGCAATTTTACTAATTTTAGTATGCTCTTTCTAGCTGTGGTGATTTATTTGCATCTCCTTGCCTAGTTTTAAAATTAGTCTATAATGGAATTGTCTATTGTCTTGGATTAAATGTAATAGTGCTATAATGAATGCATGTTGTTACGTTAAGGCCCAGCTGCATCGCTGTTTGAAAAGGAATATTATGAACTGATGAAGTCAGCTTTGAAATCAGATGGCATATTGTGTAGTCAGGGTGAGTATTTCTTTATGTATGAGACAGTCTCAATTCCGGCCATATCCCGTCTCGTAGACGGATGAAGTGGAGGGTTTCATCCTAACAATAGATTGGTGCATGGGCGTACCGGAAGGAAAAAATCAGGGGGGCGGAAAGAAATTTGCCCGACTTTTCGGGATTGTGCCCGACTAGTACCTAAAAATTTGTTCCGGAAAAATTATTTCGGCGACCTCAGCCCCCTCCGCCAAAAAATTTTTGGTCAGTGTACCATTTTAGGGGTCAAAAAAGTTTTCCGGAGATACCAAAATTTTTCGGAACATCACACAAATTTTCAAAAAAACACAAAATTTACAACAAAAAATTGACTGAATTTTCGACTAAATTGACATAATTTGTCCCAATTTTTTTTATTACAAACCAAAATTGCCCGACTGTTGATTGAATATTGCCCGACTGCCCAAAAAACTGGGGGGCTACCGCCCACCCCCCCGCCCGGTACGCCTATGGATTGGTGGACTGGAATCGTTTTGCCTGAATATGATTGCTTGGCAGTTGCAGATACTGGGGGTAGCCAGTTTACTATGTCCACTGGAACTGAAATAGGGCAAAAAGTGTTTAATGTTTCCCAGATCCTGAATTTTCCATTTTCGAATGATATTTTACATGTATTTGTATTTGTTTAGGTGAATGTCCTTGGCTTGACAATGTATTTATTAAAAATATGATGAAGTTTTGTAGTCCACTCTTTCCAGTGGTTGGATATGCGTACACAAATGTACCAACTTACCCGTGCGGTCAAATTGGATTTTTGATGTGTAGTCGCAGTCCAGTAAGTGTTTAAGTAATTGATATAAAGCGTGAAATCGCTAATTAATAAGTATGTTAAGTTTGGTTCCGAGAGTTGTGCACATTTGTCTTATTTTTTTTTCTTTTCTTTTAAATTAAGGAAACAAAGTTTGACCAACCGTTGAGAAGGTTTTCTTCAGAGCAACTGACCTCTTTGAATTTGAAGTTTTACAATTCCGAGATGCACACTGCAGCTTTCGCTCTACCACAGTTTTTTGAAAAGGTATACAGTCGGCACGGAACTTTGTGAGGACCGAAAACTTTGCGAAATAAATAAACATAAGGACACGAAGCTTACATCCTCGTGTTTCGTCCACAAATATGGTACTCTTTGGTCTCGGTACCAATTGCAAACAGCCTATCCCTAAACTGACGTCCTGTATGTCGTGCAGAATGTCTGTTAGTTCCATCAGACGTGTACAGGCGTTTTCACCAATGATGAACAAACAGTACATATTAATAATGTGTAATAATTTCATAGTGTGAAATAATTTAAACTGTCTAGGTATAATATATATCATTTTTTTCTCATAGAAAAACAAAGAATACGACAAAACTGGCTCTTCGGAAGACAGTGATTGGTTTTGGGAGAAACGTAAGATTGCTCCGGGGCAGTCGTTTGGTTTAATTAAAGAGGATATACATTTTCATAAAAAGATTAACAATCAAGATATACTTGTATTTAACAGGTTAGCGTTTAACGAGTAGTTGGGTCAGCCAGCCAGCCAGCCAGCCAGTCGGTCTTGTCGTCGATCAATCGGGCTGTTGTCGGTCGGTTGGCGGGTCCGTTAGTCAGCACCTGCATATGTCTGTTTATCATTTACTGTTTATGCTTGTTGTTTTAAACCTGTTGATGTGTTTCTAGTTATGTATACGGCAATGTATTGGTGGTAGATGACGTCATACAACGCACAGAATGCGATCAAGCTTTATATGACGAGTCCTTGGCACATCTCGCGTTGAGTTGCCATCCAGATCCTAAAAAGGTAAATTTTTACTGTTCATTAAATAAAAGCCCAGGCAAATGAGGATGATGATTCATTGCTGTCTTAGACACCTTGACAATCCCAACCTATCAATTGTAATATATACTTTTTCCAGGTGCTTATTATCGGAGGTTTAAGTGGAGGTATCATAAATGAAGTTTCAAGATACCAGTCAGTTGAGGAAATTGTCCAATGCGAAGCAAGTCAGGTGGGTTAGAAGACTGACATTTAGTACAAATGACGTTAGTTTAGTTACGTTTAATCCCTGTTTAACTGTAGCATACACTTTCACTACGGATAGTATTGTATGCTTTTATCTTTTATGTTTATCAGGCCCTTCTGGATATTTCCAAAAAATATTTCGATCAAACGTCGACTGGATACGAGAATCCAAAGCTGCGAGAACTTTATATTGGTACTTACATGGAGTACATCAAGACGCATCCCGTAGAATATGACGTCATTATAACAGGTACACGGGTAAAAATTGATCAGGTTGTTCAAACAGTAGCGAACAATGTTGTGCTGCACCCCGTGAACAATATTGTTAACAAGTTGTTCCGAGTTGTTCAATCATCAATATTGTTGCAAGTTGATAACATGATTGTCAACAAGTTACAACAACGTTGATGGTTCAACAACATTGTTAACAATATTGTTCACGGGGTGCAGCACAACATTGTTCGCTCCTGTTGTGAACAACTTGCATCAACATGATGATTTTTACGCGTGTAAAATATAGATCGAAAGTTTTTATCGCAAGAAGAGTGAATGGTGTTTTTGAATGATATGCACTCTCTATTTTCCAGTTCCAGCGGAAACGTTTCTACAACCTAATACGAGTGATGCTCTGAAATCAGCTTTAAAACCAAATGGCATCGTTATCTCTCAACGTAAGCAATTTTGTTGTTGTTGTTGTTGTTGTTGTCGTTGTTGTCGTCGTCGTTGTTGTTGTTTCTCGTTGTTGTCGTCGTCGTTGTTGTTGTTTCAATCGATATTGTTTACTTTTTCAATAAATACTATCAACAAAATTTCATTTCCTTCGTCATTTAGTTCCAAGCTTCTGGCTAGAGCTCGATGCTATTCACTCGTTATTCTTGTTGTTGTTGTTGTTGTTGTTGTTGTTGTTGTTGTTGTTGTCGTTGTTGTCGTCGTCGTTGTTGTTGTTTCAATCGATATTGTTTACTTTTTCAATAAATACTATCAACAAAATTTCATTTCCTTCGTCATTTAGTTCCAAGCTTCTGGCTAGAGCTCGATGCTATTCACTCGTTATTCAAATACAATAAAACATCATTTTCAACTGTGAAACTCGCCTATTCCTGTATTCCTACGCCACCGTTTGGACAAACTACCTTCATGTTACGAAGTTTAAATCCAGTATGTACAACAGTTTATATTTTAGTGTTCTGAGAACGTCGCTTACTGTAATATAAATAATAACAATAATAACAATTTGAAATACTGAACTCAAAATATGACCATCCTCTCTCCTGCCAATAACTGATCAGAAACTAAAGCCGTATTCTCAGTTTATTCCACATAAAATAAATGTTCTAAAATATTTTTTGTCTATTTTTCAGGCTACATGTTTTGAAACGCCAGTTCAGCAACTATCGGACGAAGAACATTCCCAGCTGTATTTTTATAACTCTAAAGTGCACAGTGCATGTTTTGCTTTGCCAGAATTTGTGAGAAAAGTTATTGACAGCTGAGGCGAGATATACAACCACTGCTGATGTAGCTGGGATGACATTAGAATGCGAAATAGGTGGAAATTGTATTTATGAATCCTATATATAATAATTATTATCTTCGAATTATTAACTTGTTAGATTAGACTTTCCAAAGTCTTTCGCTGAGGTTCTCAAGCGCTCCGCGGTCCATCTTTTCACCAACTTCTAACCTAGCGGGCGACTTGTACTACTTTTGAAGGGGAGCGAATACCCTGGGGAACGATGTTGCTTTTGAAGAGGGTGGGAAAGGGTATTTTCGTGAGCCGTGAATGGTGAATATTTGTTCGTGTGAAATGTGAAATGCTTGATTTTAGTGCAGTGAAATGTGATTGTTAGTAAAAATGCTCCGTGAAATGAGAATTAAGGATGCCTGTTTCGTGAACTGTGATTATTATAGTGATTATTATAATAAACATGATACGAGGTAATCAAATTTATCAGATGATCTCACTCGATTGCACAAGAGTAAAAACTTCGGAGGCCTTTCGCAGGTTCCTGGCGGTGAGGACAAGGTTCCTGGCGGTGAGGACAAGGTTCCTGGCGGTGAGGACAAGGTTCCTGAGAGGTCCTCACGTGAATCGTGAAACGGCTTTTTTTTCGTTGTGAAACGTGATCCATACCCATAGGCGTACCGGGCGGCGGTGAGAACAAGGTTCCTGGCGGTGAGGACAAGGTTCCTGGCGGTGAGGACAAGGTTCCTGGCGGTGAGGACAAGGTTCCTGGCGGTGAGGACAAGGTTCCTGAAAGGTCCTCACGTGAATCGTGAAACGGCTTTTTTTTCGTTGTGAAACGTGATCCATACCCATAGGCGTACCGGGCGGGGGGGCGGGGGGGGCGGCCGCCCCCCCAGTTTTTTGGGCAGTCGGGCAATATTCGATTAACAGTCGGGCAATTTTGGGTTGTTATAAAAAAAAATCGGACAAATTCTGTCAATTTTTTCGAAAATTTAGTAAATTTTGTGGCAAATGTCGAAAATTTAGTAAATTTATGTGATGCTCAGAAAAATTTTGGTATGTCCGGAAATTTTTTTTGACCCCTTAAATGGTACACTGACCGAAATTTTTTTGGCGACGGGGGGAGGGGGGGGGGAGGTCGCCAAAATAAATTTTCCGGGAAAAAATTTTGGGTACTAGTCGGGCACAATCACGAAAAGTCGGGCAATTTTACGAAAAGTCGGGCAATTTTCTTTCCGCCCCCTAATTTTTTCCTTCCGGTACGCCCATGATACCTACACTGGCACAGACAGTTCAAGATTATGTATTATGTTATGTATTATGTACTATGTAATATGATATGTTTGTATAATATCCTCGGAGCAAAGTTCCTCGGGAAATATCATCCATATCACTTCGGGTAATATCTCGCCGAGTCTCCCAAGCGGAGGGTTGCGACTAGGCCTTTTAGATGATAATAATTCCATCGAGGTACCTCCATTTCTGTTTTAGATTCTTGGAATGGTTTTTGCAATCTGTCTGTTCAGGGCAATTGGTTATGAGAAAATTTAGAAAAAATCTTATATCAATATATAGTATTTTCAATAAATTCTTTAAATTTGCTTGTATACGGTTAAAAATAATTTACACATTTTAGTTGAAGTGAAATCTGAATACAGGTTAATAAATAAATTATAGAAAACACTTATTATGGTTAATTAGTCATATAGAAAATCATATTAAAATAAATAGGAACGACTGAACGAATTGACGAGCTTTTTCGCCAAGAATAGATAATAGCGTCTGATTAAGCTGGAAATACTTTCATAATACACGGCAAAAACGGAGTAGTTAAAATAACCATTTGAATTGGTTAACCAAAAATTGGTTAATTTAAAATACTGCCAATTTTTGGTTGTTTTAAACAATAAAATACTGATCACTGAAGTAAGTGGATCTGAGGTAATCAATTCAAATCGGTTACTTAATTTAATAATATCATGATTGCGGGTATTCCCTTTGTTCTCGCAGAGCAATTAATAACTAATACACCTCATTATATTCATTTTTCTAATCCTACCCGCTTTTACGTCATGTCAGGTAGAATTAGTTCTAATCCTACCCGAAACGACGTCAAAGCGGGTACGATTAGAAAAAATGAATATAAATGAAGATATCTGAAATCGCCAATTTAATTTATACCATTATTTATTTTTAATTGGTTTTTAATGGCCCTGCGAGAACAACGGGAATACCCGCAATCATGATATTATAAGGTAATAGCATAAAAAGAAGCGAATTAGCTATTAAAACGTCCCGCCCGATGAGGGTCGTTTAGTATAATTCCCTTGGGCGCCGCTCGATGAGGGTCATTTAGTAAAATTCCCGAGGGCTTCGGCCCTCGGGAATTTTACTAAATGACCCTCATCGAGCGGCGCCCAAGGGAATTATACTAAACGACCCTCATCGGGCGGGACGTTTTAATAGCTAATTCGCTTCTTTTTATGCTATTACTTATAATCAATCTGTTTTTACAGTACACTTCTACAATTTTAAACAATGTCATTTAGTAGGTCAGGTTTTTGAAGTGGATAAATTATTACTCGGAGTTTTATTATTACGTACCACGATATAGCCGCGATTTCAATTCAGTCCAAACCTTGCCGGATCACTAGAACAAAGATCAGAAGAGGTCGAACTACAGACTTCTATCAAATCTAGTATAATTTACAAGAATTGAGTTTAATTAATTCTCCAGTAAGTGTTTGTTTTCCAGTTCAATTATTCCACTTGGAATAATGACTTTGTTCTTTAATTAAAATAGATTATTACCTGAACGTTAAACTTACTGTTATACTGAATAACTTAAAAATAAATAATTGTGTTTGCTTATCGTGTCTTCACACTTTACGTTTTATGTCATGGTAAAAGTTAAAAATAAACACTTCGTGGCGTTTTGAACTAGATTCAAAGTTGTATCTGTTAGATTCGTGTGTTTGGCGTTCCGATGATGCTCTGCACCTCCCCCCCCCCCCCCCCCCCCC